>CM020506.1:360000-542500 GCA_009823395.1 Thamnaconus septentrionalis | reverse complement strand
ATGGTCACGCCGGTGGAGGTGCACAAGAGCCTCAACACCAAGACGTGGCAGGACCACACAGCAGCATGGGACCAGATTTTCAGCACAGGTAGCCGCAGTCGTTACTTCTCAAAGTTCTGGTACATTTAGTGCCGGCTGACACATCGAGGCCAGTCTGAGCTCACTTCCAGTCAAGCGCCTGACAGAGGGGAACAGAGAGGGGGGGTGGTCAGAGGGGGCGGCGGGGGAGCGCGGGGGGGTGATATGAACTGGGTGACTCAGTGTATTTGTTGTGTACCAGGCACACTGGGTAAATGGAGTTGTAGTAAACCAGATGACCTAAGAGGGAGAAATCTGCCAAATATTTGTAGTAGAGGGAGGTTTGGGAGGGGCTGGGGGAGGGCAGGGGGGGCCATGGGGTTGAGGGTGGTGGGTGAGTGGGAGGAAGATGCTGGGGATGAGTCTGCTGTTGACTCGGCTGAGCATAAACACGTGTGGCCATAAATTTAAAAGACTTCAAACTTGGTTTTCTGTGCAGCTAAGACTCATCAACTCATGGTTAGTTTACAGCTGGTGTGTTTAGATTTACAGAACCAAAGAAACACGACCATGAAGTAGCTGCTCATGTAAAAAAAAATAAAATAAAGACAGTCATGCCAGAGGCCTGGGCGATTCCACAAGGAAGAGAATAAAAACCCTTTAGAGTTGCGGTAGCACGGTAGTGTTGGTACCTTAGCGGTCGTCCAGGTGGTCGCAGATTCGTTACTGGACATTACATGAGAACAAAGCAGCGAACGTCAACCGGTCTCGTGTTTGTGAGAAAGAGTGGAGCCTTGATGGACGACGCTCACATGCTAACGTCGTCATTTCTTCCTTTTTTCCCTCAGCCAAAGTCTACATTGACAAGAAGCTGAAGAGGAACTCTGGCCGAGCCCCCGATGACCTCATCGGCGACATCCTGCACCAGAGCCGCCTCTCCAAGAAGGAGCTGTACGCAGCCATCACCGAGCTGCAGATCGGAGGAGTCGAGACGGTGAGCATTCTTCACTTCTGGAGAAATTTTAAATACCAGGGGACGAAGTTGGTTTCTCTGGGATCTGGGAAATGTCTGTCTCCCCCCACTGGCTTAAAAAGTAATTACACACAACTCTGTGTGCGGCAAAAGGTGCAGCTTTAAATCGAGATGCCTGCGCCGGCCACATGGACAGGCATTGGCTGAAAATGCTCTTAAGAATAAATAATATAAGGTAAAGCTGCCGAAACAAACAGGTGCAGTTATGCTTTAAAGGGGAAGCTGAGGAGTGTGGGGGGGGTGTGTTGTGGACTCAAGTGAGGATCCTTTGAGGAACCCCAAACATTCCTGAGCTCCTTTCAGGACCCCACGGAGGAATGCGCTAGTAGCCGCCTCGCTAAGTGACATCTCCCCTTTTCTCTCTCTCTCTCTCTCTCTCTCTCTCTCTCTCTCTCTCTGCCATTCGTGTTTACATTTCTCAGACCGCCAACAGCATGCTGTGGGTTCTATTCAACTTGTCACGTAACCCCAGCGCCCAACAGAAGCTGCTGGAGGAGATCAACGCGGTGGTGGCTCCCGACGAGGAGCCGTGCGGCGAGCACATCAAGAGCATGCCCTACCTCAAGGCCTGCCTCAAGGAGTCGATGAGGTACAGTGAGTCCGCCGGGGAGGGTGGTGGAGGCGGCGGTCACCACCGCCACCACCGCAGCTGCTACCGCACCGACACCGCCAGAAATATGCAGGAGGCCATAAACAAGACGGCAGTCACCGCCGCTCTGCGCGCTTAACAGCCAGCGGCTCCGAAATCAAGCTTTAAAAAAAGAAGAGGAAGCTAAAAATAAGGAAGAGCTGGAGTGGGGGGGGCGGAGGGGGCTGTTCAGGACATGAGATAACGAGCGAGGGGTAACTTGATTTCTCCCTTAACGACGGCCCACAGACTCAGTGACTACATCATGATTTCACCCAGTACCACGGAGATTAGGGGCCAAAAAACTGTGACACATGACCGGCTTCGTAAACAAGCCTTGTGAGATACGGTGGCATGACTCCATCGACAGCTCGCCCCGGCTTAAAGGACCCGGTCACGTTCCGATCATTTCCTGATGGGGTCTGCTTCCCTCTCGTGCAGTCACAAGTTGCCTGACATGTTGTTGTTAAAGTTTCAAAACCACGTCAAGCCGTGGGAATGTATAGGAGCTCTGGCCCGGAGATTAAAATGTACCTCGTCCCTCAGTGAGAAAAACATTAGAGGATGTTAAGCCTCCGTTAAACAGCTTAGACACGTGTGTCATGCTATACCATAACTTCACTGAGGCTGTATTCTAAGAAGTTTTTTTTTCTCCCCCCTGTTCTTTAAAATTCTTACAGGATATCGCCGTCCGTCCCGTTCACCAGCAGGACCCTGGACAAAGACACTGTGTTGGGAGATTATGCTATTCCCAAGGGAGTAAGTGGCTTACCCTTTCTAACCCTACACCTGACATGAACAGATTACATTCTTGCGTTGGTTTACATTTGACGGGCGTCTGAAAGAAGTGCGTGGCAAAAACGTTCTCACATACTGTAGGCTAGCATTAGCATTAGCGAAGGAGGAAAGCGTTAAGGTCTTCGGTAGCTAACTTGAAATCAACCAGGTGCTTCTTTTGTAGTTGATATTAAATCATTGTTCTTGTCCTGGCAGACGGTTCTGATGATAAGCAGCCACGCCCTGGGTTCCAACGAGGAATACTTTGAGGACAGGAAGCAGTTCAAACCCGAGCGCTGGCTGCGGGAGCACAGCACCATTAACCCCTTTGCCAACGTGCCCTTCGGTATCGGCAAGAGGATGTGCATCGGCCGACGGCTGGCAGAGCTGCAGCTGCAGCTGGCCATGTGCTGGGTGAGTTCCGGGTGAAGGTCGTTAAGATTACATTATCAGCCAATTAGTGTCCTAGCACGAACCAAAAGCTGCTAATTCATACTAGCCTTATAAATTCTCATGTCTTCCCTTTAAAAGCTTTAACTAAATGATCTAATTTTCCCCACACAGTTGGTCCGGGAGTATGAGATTGTGGCAGCAGATAATGAGCCGCTTGATGTGATTCATTCAGGACTTTTAGTTCCCAACAGAGAACTGCCTGTTGCCTTCATCAGGAGATAAGGTGAGTGGGCCTCTTATCCAATGCTAGAACATTTTATTATTTATCTTGTCAACCATGACGGAAAAATGTGAATTTAACAACAAGGAAAAAACACAAAACATTTCAATACAATACAATACAATACAAGTGTATGATGAAATTCTGAACAAAATTATGTTTTTTTTGGCATGGCAAAGTCTCTGGAAAAGAAAATGTCTAGCACAATATAAATAGGTCATAATATAGTCTGGCATGGCAGGTTAACTTGTTAGAACTCTAAACCCTCAGACATGCTAAGTTGGCTTGCTGCATGCTACTAGTTTCCACTTCCCATTGAGAAACAATAGACTCGCATCTCAGCATCAACATTGTTGGTCAAGTTTGTACAAGCAAGGAAGGAAGGATTTCCCTTGTGTCTTAGCTCTCTGTGGTTGAGGAAACAAGTATCAAAGATTCCACTCAGAGTAAAAACAATTCGACGATAGCTATAACAGTGTGCGAGTAAGACACTGATACAGATGATACAGACAGTCATTTGAATAAGCCATGTATGATGTGCACTATTTAACATCTCATATGTGACCAATTTCAACATAAGCTCCTGACTTAGCTCCTTGATTGAACTCATTTTACCTTGATAGCTTTTCTGCTGCATTCCTGTATGGCTAAATGCTAATTCCTACCCCTCTCTCCGTAGACTCCAGAGTGAACGCAGTGGCACAAAGATGAAATCTGTTACGGCCACCTGAAGATCCAGTGACTCCCTGTATTGCTGCACTGTAAATAGAGAACAGAAATTAGTATGCATGTAATCCAGCCATGAATACCTCACCTCCTTTAAAGCTTTTACATGTAACTGTTAATGACTCACCAACGTAACCAGTTGTTATTCACGATTTTGAATGAAATGCCAAGGCAGCTGAGCTCAACACTTAATGAGATGTCTTCACCTTTGAATGTGTATACAGGTGTGCGAATGTATAAGCCATACATGTTTATTTTTCACTGTGTATATAAAGTGCACTTATTATATTGTAATATTGTACATTGTTTTATTTAGAGAAGTATTTTATTCACGGAAATAAATGCAGTATGATATGTTTTAAAACTGTGCCTGCGTCCTTTGTCCGTGCAACTCATTGACCTGTAGCACTTGGCTTCAACAGCTTGGGGAACAGCTAATTAGTGTTAAGGTTTATTTATTTATTTTTTTAGGTGTGCTTCTACTTACAAGTCCTCACAACTCATACATTGTTTAGAGTTTAGTCACATTTAAATCATTAAAATTTAGTACAAACTGTTCAGTCGTCACATGTTTATGTTTATGTGTATTTGTTTTGCGATTATATCAGGATTTCACAGCTTAGTTGGCAAGGCAGTCTGGAAAGTCTACGTCTAAACCCACATCTTTAATTATTGCAGGTAAATTGACACATCAACCAATTTCTGTTGGAATTTATACTGCAAAATTAGTCAACAGGTTACAGTTACAGTAATCAGTGAGACTTGAACTCAAAATCCCTGGTTTACACGTGCTTTTTAAAGCCATGTTAAATTAGTCCCAATACTTCAAAATTGTTTTACATAAGATTGTGTCTGTTAGAATATACCTTAACTGGATTTTTCAAATTACGAAAGTGAGTTACAAGGTTAGTAAACAACCAACACAAAGTCAGCACTTTTGGAAGTCCCATGCACTGTATAGAGGTTAAAAGCTACTTTTATATGAGCTGTGTTTGATGTGCATGCGAGTGTGGGTGTGCAAGTGTGTGTGTGTGTGAATGCATGCTGAAGTGTGTAAGTGCTCACAACCTTACTCGACCTTGGATACAAAACGAGTGGACTCAAATGCACAACCTCAAAAGGACGCCGTTTCAAAAATGTTTGAACATTAAAACAAAAAGCGCTCTCAGGGACGATTTTGACAAGTGCAAAATATAAACACCCACGAGGAGAAAACAAAGTACAACCAACAGAAGAAGAAAAAAATTAAAAAAGACATCTCCAGACGTGGATCAAGCCTGTTAATCATGACACGAGGCTGGAACACTTGCCAAGACCATGCAGACTAAACAAGACAAACTGCCTGCAGACAAATGGGGGCAAGAAGTATTTCTACATTTGTACAGGCCAACTTGCAGTACCTTCTCAGTCCACAGGTTGGGAATTGCTGCCCTAAACAAGAAACGGCCATGCAAGGCACTCGCCTGAACAGGATGCTTCAGTCTTCGCCGGGTTCTGTAGCACCAGGTTACATTCCATGAGACGTTTATCACCATCCTGTGAGTTACGGTCTGACTTGCTGATGGACAATGTTTAGGGAGTAGAGGCAAATCTGCTCACTAGCGCCCTCCTCGATGCTGACTATGAGAAGGTACTGCAGTCTGCTGTCTCACTGAGCGCTTGCCGTTCATTGATCTGCACGAGGGCGAAATTTTGACCATGAAATTGGGACACTGTGTGTGTTTGACTGGCAGATGTTTGGGTCTTTGAACCATACAGCAGTCGTCCACGTGATGGCTCTGCCAGTTAAATGGAACACAATGAAAGCCACTTTCGTGGGACACAAAGGCGGCCATGCCTGAATTGTCCGTCACACTGGACAAGTTCTGTGGTCACCTGATTTCCCTGAAAACTTTCCGGTTGATGCAGCAGCAGGATTTTCATCATGAGTCAGTGAAGGTGCAGCCACCAGCAAGTGAGGTCTTCTTTGCTCAGCCAGGTAGGGTTTTTTTTTTGTTTTGTTTTGTTTCTTGAGGGGTGGCCGAGGCTTGAACTTCCTCCTGACTCTCTGTGAGGTCCTCCACCCTAACGCCAATGGAGCTCAGCTGTGTCTCGTGCTGATAAATCTTGACTTCCTGAACAGAGAGAGCAGTTTGGGGTTGCTTCGGGTCGGCCAATTCCATTTTTGGCCAGTTCTTCCTGTGACTGCCTTGAAAAAGAACTTGGACTCAGATGCGCGACTCTCAGTCTTGGATCAAACCTGATAATTAGTGATGGGACTTACTGTTCCGATGCTTCGGAGTGTGTGTCAAGGAATCCAGGAAGTGAAGTGCGTATCGAGGCGCTTTGGGGGCGAGTGACGCCATGAGTGACGTTCGAAACCTCGCTGTTTCAGAAGCGGTTTGAGTGGTTCGCATGATTTATGAACAAGATGAACTTGCTTTGACTACGTGGGTGTTTGAAAGTTTGCAAAGTTGCAAAGCCAGCAATGTGTTAAGGGTGTGTTTTGCAATTTCTTGTCAGTTGTTTGTTGCGTGCACGTTAAGCCTTGAGACATGAAACCTTTTGTGAACTGTTTCACAGAAAAGCTTCATCTCGCCATCACGACCGATAATCACGAGACTACTGTAGGTTGGGACATTTGACAAGATGGGAGGAAACAACTACATGTAACAGCCAAAATCATAATTCAGTCCATTTAGTATCACGATGTTGAGTGCGCACCTCGTACATTTAACTTTGGGACCATTTTTAAGGCCGTCACTTCCTCTTCCCCTCCTCACTGCTCAAAATCTCATTGACGGTAAACCATGAAATAAATAAATAATTTCAACTCCGCTTGTGAACCTTGTGATCCCCTTGTGTCTTGTGTCAGGTTCTAGATTGGTGAATAGGAATTTTACCTCACAGTGTGAAAATGGAGCCGTGTGTGTGTGTGTGTTCTTGTAAATAAGGCGATAAGAGGACCAAAACAAACTTTCAGTGCTCACTTTTTCCAGTTTGCAACTTGATCACTCAATTTTAGGTTGAAGCCTCATGTTTGGAGGCAATTAACTGAAGGTCAACCCCTAAATTCCAGCACAATGCACTTTACTTACTGTTTGAAGCAATCTGATCTGCACGGCAAACCAGCAGCTATGAAACAGCGCAGCCTCTTGGGTTGTGCAGGAGGAAATGAGGCGTCTTGCTGACACCCTAGACAGCACACACACACACACACACACACACACACACACGAACACACAGAGGCAGGCGTGCTTGTCATCTTCAGCAGTGACAGGAAGTGCCTGTCGTGCCTTTTTATTTATGTCACACTCTGACTGAAGCAGCTGCCTGTGTTTTATTCGCGGAAAAGAGGCAGTATTTATGTTTGCAACCTGACTGGCATCAAATCTGAAAATAAACAGGTTGGTTTCAAATATATATATAACCCCAATACTGACAGCGAGAGATGACTTCTGGAGATTTAGGCCTCCCTGAGGGCCTGGTTCAGGAAATAAACGAAGAGTTGGACTTAGCGGAACTATTTGTGTTTAATTCAACCGTGGAAGAATTTCCAACTGGATGTGATAGAGGTAAGTCGCTTTGGTTCCTACTTATTCTACCTTTAGTGGTAGCTGGCTTTATTTATTTTCAACCAGCAGGAAACGCCTGCTCACTTCAGTCACTTTTTATTCAAATTGAATTAAGTGTGTTCTGCCACTTAAAATAACACTTTGCAAATCTTGCAAATGCGCTTAGCTGTCCTCTGTGCCTTCTATGCCTTCACTCAAAATTCTTTCTACATTTGTGATTGTTGTGGGATTTTGCCTCACCTAGATGAAAATGCAAGAAGAATTTTAATTTTAATTCAATCCTCTTTCCATTAATCTATGTTTTATGTGCTCTACTTTTTGCCGTTGGTTAACATTAACGAGGCGTTTCTGGCTATAGAAAGCCTGTTACTTCGCACTAGTCTTTGAATGTTCGCAACGGCAGAGGCGCCAAAGAGATCAAAGAAGAAAGAGAATAGAAAGTAGCTGAAGAAGGCAGGCGCACGTTCTTGCAGGAAGATGTCGGGCAGGAAACGAAGCTTATATGGTCCCATACCAGACCAAGTGGGGGCGCTGTTTCAGTGGCAGGTGTGGCAGTTTTCCGCATTACAAGTAAATGAATTTGAATCTGGAAGGTGATCAGATAAATGTTGTGTCATAGCTGTGAAAGCCAGTCTGGGGTAAAGCCTTTTGAGCCATTGTAGCAGAGATGGGATTGTTGGCCAGTTCTAGGAAAACTGCCACCAATTCAGCATTCATGCTAATTTCTTCATGGCCAACCAAGCATTGACTGAAGATGATTTGTTGGCTCATATTTCACTGAGCTTAAAAGATTGATAATCAATTTTTACTTTGGTGAACTACTCAGGAGCTTTCCTTCAAGATGACAACCAGCAACCACTGCTGATGGTCAACAATTACACGTATATGGTCCCTTCGCACCCACTGGCCTCCGGTCAGGACCTCTCCACCACAGAACACCTTTCAGCCGCAGCGTTCAACTCATCGGGGATGGTGTCCAGACCACAGACCATTCACGGCGCCAGTCCCAGGATCGAGATCACTCCATCCAGTGAATCTCTCACCTCTCAAAATCTGACGCACGACCTCGTTACCAAAGCTCTGAGAACGTACAGGGACTGCGTGAGTCCTGCCAGCAGTAACTCCTCTAGTGGCTGGCCTGCAGAGGTTTACTCTCCTGCTGCTTCACCCTGCGTCTCCCCTCCGAACCGAGGCGCTGGGATGGGGTTGTCTGACTTGGACCTGTGTCTAGCCATGCAGGACATCCACACTTCTTCTGCCCACTCCTCTCCAGGAGCCTCACCCCGCAACAGCTTCGCAGAAGAAGCCTTCCTCCAGCCTCATCATCGCTCAGCCACATCAGTCCCACATCAGAGATCCCGCTCTGCTCCGCCGTATGGGAAACGTTCCCATGACCATAACCATTCCTGCCAAGGAGGCACTCCTGTGAAGCAGCGCTCTCGTAGCCCAAGCCCCATACCTTTGTCCCAGGAGCAGCGTGGATCCTATAATTTTAATCAATACCAGGCCCAAGCCCTGACATCCTCCCTATCTATGGACATGTTAAGCGGCATTAGCTGCAATCTCCCCAGTGCAACATCTTCTGCCATGTTGAAGCAAGCCCAGAAAACAGACCGTTTATACGTAGAGGGCTATGACTGGGCCACTGAGCAACAGAAAATTGACAAGGGAGCTGTGGACGTCAAGTCTGAAAATTTCTACATGTTCCCGACCGCCTGGCCTGTTCTTCATCCAGTCCACCACGGAGCATTCGGGTGTGTTGCCTGCCTGATATTTTTGTAGATGTTAATGATTCCATCTCTCGAAGCCCTCAATTAAAAAAAATCTTCTTTTCCCCCCAGTGGACTGCCTTTGGTTCCATTTCCATCTTTAGAGTGGCCATTGCCCAGTAAATCTGGTCCATATGAGCTTCTTATTCAGCATCAACCCAGATCTCATCACAGAGCTCAGTATGAGACAGAGGGTAGCCGAGGAGCAGTTAAGACGTCTAACGGAGGACATCCAGAAGTCCAGGTGCTTTTGTCTATCATGATAGATTTCTGTGTCACTACACACTGCTTGGTATTCTAACTATTAATTAAGCTGGCATTGTTTTCCTATCTTTCTAATGCTAAGCAATGTCAATGTTACTGGAGCCTTGGAACTCAAATTGATGGAGTTACTGATGGTTCCCATTTGTGCCTTATCCAGCTTCTAGGGTATCAAGGTCCTGCTCCACTAGGGCTCCAAGTCTCCATTGGTACAGCCGATGAGAGGGTACTGAAACCACACGCCTTCTACCAGGTCCACCGTGTCACAGGGAAGACCGTTGCCACGCCCAGCATGGAGAGAATGATGAATGGGACAAAAGTGCTGGAAATTCCTCTAGAGCCAAAGAAACACATGAAAGTTGTGTGAGTAGCAATACCACACTTTGATAACCCATCAAGTGAACATACCTCATGATTGCTGTGACCACATATCCATTAAATGTGTATTATAACTCAATGATGGAGCCAAACTAAACTGAGTAGACATTAACTTGCTATAAATGTACACCAGATATCCTCTGTTATCATTTGGTCAGGTTGCTTATGTCAGCTAAATGTATTAGTGGGTATCACTCCCACTACGACCTTGTTGACACTCTCAGACTCATTAGTTGCATCAAAAGAAGTGTTGAATAAATACTAATCCCGAGTATTTTTGACAGGGCTTAATTGAAACAAACAATGAAAATCAAGAGCAATGATTTACCAACACTATGTGCCCACTGCTGTAGTATACACTGGCTGACCAGGCCAATTGGTTTGTCTTTGATTTCCCAGGATCGACTGTGTGGGAATCCTAAAGCTGAGAAACGCAGACATCGAACTGAGGAACGGAGAGACAGACATTGGGCGGAAAAACACACGCGTGCGACTGGTGTTCCGTGTTCACATCCCTCAACCTGGAGGCCAGCTTGTGTCCCTTCAGGTTGCCTCAGATCCCATTGAATGCTGTAAGGAGTGTTGGACTCCTCATGACATGGAGTCACCTGTTGCTGTACCATCTGATCTGTTGCCAGATTGACGTGTCTAGACAATTAAAATTTCATTCCGAAGCAAACAAAAAGAGCAACACAAACAAAGTCAAACTTTTCTGCAGTTACTTGAACATGTTTAATAACGTTATAATTCATGTTATCAATTTGATGGAATGCCCATCTTGTGGTCTTTAATGTGGCCGTCCTCCTGTGTCCTCAGCCCAACGTTCAGCTCAGGAATTGCCCGCAGTCGAGAGGCAGGATCTGGACCAGTGCTCAGTGCTTGGCGGTCAACAAATGGTCCTCACCGGACAGAATTTCACATCTGACTCCAAAGTGATATTCTCAGAGAAGACACAAGGTAACATGTTTTGAATAGCTCTTTATTCGTATCTGAGTAAGATTTAGGATTTTAGCCAGTTAGCTTCACCCTGAACCTATCACAATCACCTGGGGTGTTTCTTTTTTGTAGCTTTTGTAAGCTGCAAGGTCACACTAAGCCCTCCAGCTACTGTTGTTAGTGTGATATACTGAGGAAGCTTCCCCGTTTTGTCGTGTCAGTCAGAGGCAATGACGACCTAAAGGTCAAACCAAAGATTTCTTCACTAGAGTAGACATAACATATCTTTATGTGTGCTATTTTCACAAACTATTGTTTTATGTATATTTGGGCAGAGATTCTGATAGAAAATGTGATATTCAGAAAAGCAGATAGATGATCGTTCACGATATCCTGTCAGTAAATCCACCCACTCATATCACAGGAGCACTGTAGACTGATTGCACATTGTCCGGGCTTCATGTGAAGTCAGTGACGCACAATCTTCCACCATCCCCCGCATTTAGGTCTGATAAAATGAGCAATCAACTGTTAGACCACAGGTTTAAACCTTTGTTTTTTTTTCTATTCATGGAAATTTTACACGTCTTTCACTTCTCATCCTTTCAGCCCACTTAAAATTATGTTTTTTTTTAGCATATACTGAATACAGTTGAGTACATGTGAAGTGTGTCTGAGGGTTGACGTGGGCTTTCTCTTGCAACAGGATGTGGGTAAAGTCACCGATTAAGATTCAGCACCATGAAGATGCTTTGTTGTTGTTCTTGTCTTTAAAAAAACATGAGTAGAAAGCAATGGGGGTTGCTTGAAAAGGGTTGCAGTGATAGTTGTAATGATACAATCCTTTTGCAAAGCTGAATTTAGCAGAAGAATATAGACAAGGATATAACATGCTTCAGTCAACACATCGATAAAATGTCAATTTACGTTCCAAGAAAAGTTAAACGGCTGACTAACATTTATAGCTGTACACTACGCTCTGTTTGCTTTCAGATGGGAAGCAGATCTGGGAGGTGGAAGCCTCTGTGGACAGGGACAAAACTCAAGCTGTAAGCTAATGTTCACGCGTCAGACTCTTCCACTCTCCAAAGCCAATAGCAAACTTTGTCAAACATGCTGATCCTATATGGGCTGAGAACCATCTTAAAATAAACAGATGTACACAGAAGGATTCACAAAATGCATTCAAGGATTTATGTGTAATTTGCTCTCCATACAAAAATATTTTCTAGCACTCACACCGAAATTTCTCCTCCCTTCTTTGGCTCCAAGGCAAATCGTTAAATTTGTCTCTACAGCCTGGCTGGCTAGGTTTGAGCTAACAGACCCCGTGAACTGTAATTACAACATTTTCCACAGAACACAAGGTAATAATAATAATAATAATAATAATAATAATAATGTTTCTTGCCAGGTAATATGGTCTTGACTAAAACAAATAATTCTAAATTACTCTTGATAGGAAGGACTCTTGATAGACAGACAGACAGACAGACAGACAGACAGACAGACAGACAGACGGACGGATTGTGGCTTTGCAAAACCTCCTGTGTACAAGTTGTTCATTTTGAGACTGTTGTCACCCTGCAGTCCAAGTACAAATGTAAACCACAAAACCCAAGAGCACACAGTTCAGACTCCCTCAGCCTGATGTCTCTTCTTTTTTTTCAATCTCACACACCAGGAAGACATATGAGCGCCAATGGTTTTTTTTGTTTTTTTTCAATATGACACATTGTATTGATTATGTTCAGTGTGTATGTGTTTTCTCTTTTGTGTTGAAATCTTCACGTAGAACATGCTATTTCTTGAAGTCCCTCCATACCGAGACCGGACCATTCCCCAACCGGTCAAAGTCAACTTTTATGTCATCAATGGAAAGAAGAAACGCAGTCAGCCTCAGCACTTCGTCTACACCCCTCACAGAGGTATTTATAGATAAATACCTCTGGATTTATCAATTTTGATCATTTTTCAATTCTCAAATAACATTTGTTTCTGTATTTTAGCAATCAAAGCAGAACCACTGGACGACTGCCATTTTAATGCCTATGGCTGCTCAGACAATCCATCTCTGTTTGGCATGACAGCCCATCACCTGGAGCAGGACGGCAACCTGAAAGCTTTCAATATTTCTCCATCACTCTACCATTTAACCACCGTCGAGCCCAGAGCCCACATGTTAACCCCCGATCCTCTCGACAACCAAGTCTATTACCAGCCCAGAGCCGGGACTCTGATTAACAGCCCAGTGTTCTACAGCAGCTGTGGGCCGACCCTGGTCGCTGGATCCCTGGATGCCTCCCAGTCTGCTGCCAGTCTTGGCCACTACGTCCCCGTTGGAGTCCCTGCGGCTCAACAGCTCGACGGCCCTCGTGAGCCATTGATGCTAAGGCGCGAGGGCTTTGTGCAGAAAGCGTCGCCGCTGGGAAAGTCGCCCCCTACAGGACATGTACATGACCAAGCTGAAGGAGAAGGGGGCCAAAACCAACAAACTCCAGAGAAACAGAAGGGCCTCCGCCACGCTTACTTGGAAGACGGTGAGTTTCAACGCTAATCACCTTTTATCACCATTCACTCACTTATTGGAGTGAATTAGTTGTAGGTTTGACTATATCTAACCTGTCAAAAAAAAAAAAAACTAGAAAAGCTGCAACATGCTTTTCCTTTCTGTTCTTTTCTCCGCTTTCATAAATTGCGGGCCTTTGTGATGTCACCAAGGGCCCTCATATCTCTCAGGAATTTGAGTGGTTCTTCTCTCCACTGCAGTACCACGAACTAGGCAACAAATAGTGGAAACGTCACACTGACAAGTAGAAGTTTGAACACTTCAAAGTCGCGTGGGTCTGCAACTGCACACAACCGCGCTGCAAGCGTTTTGTTTGCAAATCCTGCCTTGTGGTTTTGCTGCTGGGCTGTGTACTTACTTTCCCGTCACTTACGCATTTGCTTACACACATGGCATGCCGGCCTGCTGTTTGCTAATTATTGGAATAATTTTTCTAATTTTCCTTTCTCATTGGAGCTTTACAACTACTCATTAGCTCCCTCATGTGGACAGGTTACATGAACTGTAACAGATCTTTAAGAGAATAGAGACATCTAGTGGATTGGCAGTAATTTGCACTCTTGAAGTTATACACCACACCTTGACCGTTGTTTTGTTGAACTGCTTCGTGAAAAGTATTATTCCTTACCATTCTGTTTCACATTTTACAGTGAATGACATAATAAGAAGAGACCTAAAAGGACACAACGGGCAGTGATCCTGACCTTTTGCCACAGTCCTGATGCTCATGAGACAAACTGTGTTCAACATTTTACCTAAGAGTATACTTTTTTTTTTTTTACATTCCTTACATCCTCCTCAGTTTGCTGTTAATCCAGTGTCTCCTTATTGTAGCCTTGTATAAAACATTTGTATCACATCTGGTTCTGTTAATCTGTATGTCTTCTATGTAGAGTGAAAGAATAATAAAGGCTGATCTTGTTGGTTATCAACATTTCAAGCACATGTAATTTCATTTTTTATTTTAATATGATTTTTAGCATTTATTTTGATCTCACTAATGAGCGGTGAGACAGTGGCGAGTTGGATATTCGTCGTCAGATTTGAAATTAACGCTAGGTGGCGACAGATTTTCACTCAACGCAGCCTGGAGTGGACAATGCCTGTGACGCCACTTCCGTTTAGCGGAAGTCATGTTCTTCTGTCTCTGCTCCGTGTCAACTTAGCGTCTGAACATCGCCAGCATCTATACTGTACTGTTTCATATGTTCGCTGTTACTGATTCTTTGTTGCATTTGTCCTCTAAGTAGAGGGAGGCGTTGCTATTCCCGGTAAGTCTGACGTCATCATCATTCCTAACTGCACCCGTGCTGTTCCCCTGTCGTCTGAAACCCATTCCAGGTCCTCCGACTAAAACTAACATAACGCTAATGTTAACATGTGTTCATAATGTTAAATTGGCACCAGATGTACCACTTTCCAGACCTTTTGTGTGTTCCACTTTGTTGTGTGTTCCACTCTTGTTGTGTGTCCCATATTCATCCATCTGGAACGATGCCCGATGTCGCTTTGTGCGAGTGAATTCTGCTGTTCTTGTTTCTACCTAGGGTTAGTGTGAAAGCAGACCAGCCAGTAGGGCATCATGTCTGCAGACCTGGACTTGTCTCCTCCTGAGGTCCCCGAGCCCACGTTCCTGGAGAGCGTGCTGCGCTACGGTTTGTTCCTGGGAGCCATCTTCCAGCTCATCTGCATCCTGGCCATCATCTTCCCAACTTCCAAAGGACACGAGCACGTATGTGTCCAAAGCTGGTCGCCAATAAAGTTCTGAATGCATGTTTTAAAAACCCACAACAAATCCTTCAAAAAAACAAAAAACAAAAAACAAAAAAAAAACACCCTGCCGTGAAATGCATTATGCTTCTGTAACTGTAGGGTTGTTCAGTCATCGCTGTGTTATCATTGCCTTTATGGTTTGGCACAGCTTCTGACCGAACTTGTTCAAACAAATTAATGGGTAGTTTCAGTCACACACCTGAAACACAATTACATCAAAATATTCTAACCCTTTAGAGTAATACAGGGCAGATTTAATATCCTTTGTCATAATAGACTGATTATGTTAAAGCCAGTTTAAAAATATATATATACATAAAGTTGGTATTCACACGTAACAAGTTTTTTCATGTAAAAAAAACCCAGAGTGCTATTTTGAATGTGGTATTCTATAACATACAACTGATTCTTCTTACACAAATACATGAATTTAAAATCCCTTCATTCAAGGTGTAGTGGGAATGTGTCTTTCAGTAAATTTGAAAAAACAAGCAAGGTAATAAAGGAGAGGGGCATGATGTGCAACACTATACCCTCTAGTGGCCATTTCTGATTTTTAGCTGGCACGCTCACAATCCCCAGAGACGGTGTTTTTCATCAGACCTACTGCCTCTGTAATAACAAACGTTGCACAACGTCGGCCATTCTGAAATGCAACGGACGTTTGCGAGGCAGAGTCGCTGCTGCAGGTCTTATCTTTTAACTGGTGGCAGAGCCGCAGAGGGCCACTCTCGCTATCTCCACACTTCCAACTGTCTGGAGAGCTTATTTATAGACGGGAGCAATTAAATTCACCGTCTAATTATTCTATTCTCAGACGCCGTCGCCAGATGCACTGATTACCCCCGTGCAGCGTGTCGTCATCTTGTCCGGCACCGAAGCGTGCCGTCGCTCTGCTGTCACACGGGGAGTGGTTGCTCTCTCGGAGACAGTGCAGCTGACACGGGGAGGGGAAAGAAAATATAAGCTACTCTGACAAGAATTGCTTTACACTAATACTATCAATCATGTGTGTCGCACTTTGCACTCTCACGTGTAAAAGATTCAGCCACTCTTATGGGGGGAAAAAAACTACCAGTACCCCACACTTATTGTATTGGCCCACTGACTCAGAGGACTTGTGAAATGACAGGGTGATCATTACTTCCTGTGTGTGCACTGCAGGAAGAGACGGAGTCCAGTGATGGCAAAACCACAGAGCAGATGAAGAAAGCCAAAGGGCCGACGCCTCCCGTTCGCCAGAAGCCAAAGAAGGAGAGCAAAAAGAAGCGATAGCTCACTTGTTTGGCTGCGTCTGTCTGTGTGACGTCGTTGGTCAATGCCAGCATTCCCTCACTACATGTGTGTATATAAACATTTGACTTGTGAGACATTTCCATGTATCACTACATTTTGGAGGAAAGTGTCACCGTCCTTCCATCTTCCTGGTGTCCCTGATTTCATTGGCTGCATTCAATGCCTTTTATAAATAAACTGATTATTCTCATTACGTTGTCTCTCTACTGCAACAAACAAAGACATTGTTTAGCTGTTTTTGCTGCATCTCGTTATACTCAAAGGAATCCCCCTTTGTTTTCATAATGAGTTGTTTCCATGGTAGATGCATATTACAGGTCTAAACTTTGAAAGGTCTCTTATCACTCCCATTTCTAGATCTTTATCTTTCTAGACTTTGGTGGATGCGCCGCATGTATTCAGGTCTTCAGAAGTTAGAGCATTTAGCCCTCTGTTTTCAGCCTACTGGGTCAAAAAAACAAAGCTTTACTGTGCCTTTTAAAAAATCTGGAGGGTGACCAAAGTCCGGGCCTTTTTCTCAGGGGGAGGAACCACAGCCTGCCTGGGGGGGTCGTTGCCCTGAAACTTGGGAGACTCATTGGCTCCCTTTGTGACATCACAGAAGGCTGACATTCAAAACTCTGAGTCTGAGACGAAGAAAACAAATGAAAGACTTTCTCTTGGGGGTAGGAGGTCAGAATAATTGTCAGGAACTATAAAGCGATGAGACCCTGATAGGTCAGATTACACAACAGCTGGGAGGCACAGGAGCCTTCAAACCGGCTGCCGTGGCCTAAAATGAAAGAAAGGGGGTGCGAGTGTCTCTGGCTGTCTGGATTGTGGTGAACTTTAGCCTCGCATCTGCCCCGCGTACAGCCGTTTTCTCAGCTGTGCATGCGTCCGTGTGACGGTGCGGGGTGTTGCGTGTCGGCGACGCAGAATAACGACAACCTACGTGAATGCCTGTGGACTCGGCCCGCTGCTACGTCAAACGCGTGCGGACCTCTGGGAGGGGAGGGACGGAGGGAGGGCAACAAAAAAAAAAAAAAAAAAACCCAGACTCATCGTAATTTGCGCTCTGCCGTGTGGTCGGTGATGCATTGTGCCGTGGTGCCTCCCCCCGACTGCGAGCTATGTCTCCCCTCCTCCGCGCGGACTGACCGGCGCTCCGTCGACGGCCGTCAGCTGAACGGGAACGCCTCTTCGTCGGCTCGGCGTCCCTGCTCCTGCCCCTGCTCCCAGTCCAGCTCCAGCTCCAGCTCCTCCAGCTCCAGCTCCTGCTCCAGCTCCAGCTCCCAGTCATGACTTCTTCTCCCCGCCGCTGAGATCCGCTGGATGGGACTCGCGGCTGGTTCTCCCGCAGCACCTGGCAACCCGCTCCCGCTATCGCTCGGACGAGGACAGTCGGAAGGATTTATCCCGAGCTGTGCCTCTTCATTTCTTCATCCCCCCATCCCTGTCTCTGCCGGATTCAAAGGTGAGTTGATGAGAGCTTTCTGTTGGGTTGCTGGGGGAGAGACGGCCTTTGTTTTTTATGCTTGTGTCGCGTGATCGTGCCTTCTCTTATTTATTTATATATTTATTTTGTAACCACACAGTCTTCAACAGTGTACAACCCCAGCACCACCACCACCTTTTGACTCAGATGTGTGTTTTTATTGTGGCTTGGGCCGTACAGTCGGCGGCGCTCGCACATTTTTTTTTAATTATTTATTTATTTTTGCCCCCATCGATGCCAGCCAGGTTTTCTACGCTGCTGGCCGTTTATTTACTACACACTGCAATCCGCACGTCGCGTTTCCGTGCGGTCTCTTAGCTGGGAGGAGTCGGTTGAAAGCACTGATTTTGTTGATAGTCTCTCCGTAAAAATAAAATAAAAAATAACAGCAATTCAACGAGATTCAAAATGGAGCTGGAGCGGCAGCACCTGTTTTGATTCATCAGGCCGCATGCGGGGCCGATGCTGCCGACATCCTCCACCGTCGCCCCTTTAAACACACCGCTCACACAGCCTGATGATGGTGACCCAGGCCTAAATCACACCGGCAGACTGCGGCTGTTTTTCCCCTGATTTTTGTTGTTGTTGTTTTTTTTGTCAATGTATATTTAACCCCTCCACCCTTCAACCACTCCCCCCACCCCCATGAGGAGACTCGATCATCTTGACAGCTGCTGCTCCAGCAGGCAGCTCCCACCCCACCCACCCACCCTTCTTCCTTTGGTAGCCGACAACTGCCGTTTAATCCAGTGGAAGTAGCTTCTTAATTATGCGCTAAATTCTATTTTGTGCCTCTCTCCCCCCTTTTTGGGCCCTCTGGAAAGATTCCAGCTCATTTCCATAAGGACGGCGTGCTTGCTCCCCTATCACATGATTCACATGGAGGCTCTGTGCAGCCACACTGGTCAGCGTAGTAGCCAACATGCAATGCAAAGCTCACCCAGGAGGCACGAGGCTCCACGAGATAAATCAACAATTCTGGGGTCGTTTTGGTGGCTACTCGGAGAGGCTTTGTTCAGAGAAGTGTTGAACGTTCCCTCTCACACATTCCGGATGACATTTTCCTCCCGTGTTTATCAAGTGTTGGGTCAGTTTTGTGTGTTTGTATCAAGCATGAGATTTCATCTCATTAGCCAACCCTCCGCCTCGTTTTGTTTAACCAAGCCACAGCTATTAAAAGGACGACAGCATCCTCTCATTTTGACTTAAACAATCCTATCAATAATCGCCGTAAGATGTAGCTGATTGGTCTGAGGTGCGTGTGATGGGCTCGTTGGATAATTGCCTAATTGCATTAGCTCCACTTCACTTTCACCGCCTTGGCCGATCTGTCGCGGCACTTTAAAAGGACACATTTTAAGTGTGCCACGTTTACGTCTGAAGCGGGAATAGAATGAGAAGAGACGAACCAAAGGGGGAAGAAATGTAGCATTTCAAAACGTTCTATTTTAGAAGTGATATGATGAGGGGGCGGAGGGGGAAGCAAAACCTCCATATGACAGGCTTCCCTATAAATAAAATATTAGCCAAGAGTATGGCGTCCTCTTCATCTCCCCCTTTTCCACCGTATGTCCCCCTTTTTACAAGATCAGTCGTGCTGCTGCTGCTTTTCCTCGCTGCCTCCATCGTTTAGTGCCACTCGTTAAAGTTGGGCAGCGAGCCCAAGTAGTTTTTATCAGCCCTGTGCCAAAAATCCTCTTCTTTCTATTTCATTTCCCCCGTGCGTTTGCCTCTAAGGACAAAGAGGAGGACGAGATGTGCCAGTTACGCGTTCCTTACACTTTACAAATGAAGTGAGGTCGGCAAAGGATTTGAAGGAAACGTGTCTGGGTGGCTCCTCTGGAAAGTCATCTGTGTGCATGATGTTTGCGTCGCTCCCCTTGTGGGGTCGACCCTCGCTAACGCTAAATATAGGCTGTGTGTGTGCATG
Organism: Thamnaconus septentrionalis; assembly: GCA_009823395.1. Classification (NCBI taxonomy): domain Eukaryota; kingdom Metazoa; phylum Chordata; class Actinopteri; order Tetraodontiformes; family Monacanthidae; genus Thamnaconus; species Thamnaconus septentrionalis. The sequence goes on along the minus strand of CM020506.1, from coordinate 522,702 downwards.
TGTGCCGACTGCGTTGTTTTGTGCAAGTCGTGCAGCGGCAGATGACATTGATGCTAATGTGCACATTTCCTCTTGTTTTGATATCGGGAAGCCATCGCTGCCTCCCGCGTCCTCCCCCGGGGGGCCAACAGTCATTTTTTCCCATTCGGCTGAAACGTTGGCTGGAGCTCGGTCGCGCTGCAGCACAGTGGCAACTGTTGCCGTCTGTTGTGACTCAGTGAGACTCATCGTGGCCAAATGTGCTTATGCGCCCGAACCAAAATGTACAGCAGAAAGCTGATGGCGGTGATGAGGGAGAAAAAAAAGAGGATTCATTGCGTGTAAGGAGCACTGATAGGAGCAGAGGTTCTTTGCGGTTGTTGTTTTTTGTTTTTAATTTTTGTTTTAGTTATAATCTTAATTGTTGTACATCAGTCTGTTAGCCAAGTGCTCCCTTTTCTTCTTTTGGGCCCCTCCAATTTTCAGAAGAGTTCTGGAAATCTGCCGTTTGTGATGTCACAAAGGGCACGGACTCCTCCCCAAGGCTTGTGATAGCACGACCTCCCCTTTGAGACCACTTAAAACCAAGCAAACATGTGAAAAGTCCAGCCAAGCGTCAGCTTTAGCAAGAAGCTAAAAAGCTACAACGCAGTGTGTCTGTCAGGAGGCAGCTAACACGGTGCTAAGTACACTGGTCTGGTTATTTATACTTTTTTTGGATAAACAAATGCACAAGACTGAAATGAAGATATATAAAGAGCAAAATGTTGGGTCTTATTTCAGCTTCTTGTGTCATTGTGGCGTAACAACGAGCCCTGCTGAGTCCAAGTTACTATTTAACAATGTTTAGTCAATAAGCATGTTACACATATACAGGTTTTCCAAATCTCACAGACAGAGAGGAGATAGTCCACTGCATCAATGGGGCTTACTTTGCTGGATTTTGGCCTTGTCAACTCGACAAGCTAACTTTCTTACTGGCATCTCAATCATCTCCTTCTCTGCCTTCTGCTCCTTTATTTCCCCTCACACAGTATTTACTTCATGCATGGCGAAAGGGCTTTTTCGGGTGTGTCTTTTTCCTTTTTTTTCTTCTTTTTTTTTAAAGCTGCAGTTAGCGCCGTGTCTGTGACTGAAGAAGAGCTTAGCGATAAATGCGCTGCGGAAGCCCGAGTGCTCTTGAACTCGGTCCCGGTGTCTGGGGGTTAACGGCACTCTGAGATCAACCTTTCAACAAAAGCCTCTGTTTGCTGTGATTCAAGTCTAATCCTGAGAGAACTTCATTCCCGCAGCCCGTCCAGCCTCATCTCTAAATGCACATATGGACTATTATTTAAATGTATTATATATATTTTTAAATAAAACAGTGGCGGCCCTCTAAAGTTGTTGTGGGGCCTCCGGAACATTTTCTGTGGGGGAAGATTTGATGTCTTTCCAGTACAAATAGTCAAAAATAGAGTTTTTGTTTCCTCCCCCCGCCGTTCCTTCTCCCTTTTTGCTTCCTTCCTCCCATCCAGGCATCCCACTGCTCAGGTTGCTGTTACTGTTACAGTTGCTGGCAAAGCACACGCAAACACACACACACACACACACACACACACACACACACACTGCAGAGCAATACACTTGCCAACGTTACAGTTTATTGCTGCCAAATGGAAATTTCTCACTATATAACTCATCTGTAAACATTTTTCTCCTTATCTTCGACACAATTGTCCAATCAGCTCCACTTTTGTGTTTCCCTGTGCACTCCACTCTCCTCCTCTGCATCCTCTTCTTCCATTTGACTTCCCAGCGGTCCAAGCGGTCACATGTTAGCGCTTCCCGATATTAGCCCGCTCCGGCACCATATTAGGAAACGGCATAAAGCCCCGGCTCTTTTGTTTACACACGCAGGCTCTTAAGCTTTTAAGGGTGTTGCAGCCTCCTGCGACGACGCGGGCCCGGCCTCTCGCAGGACACGCTCTCTGGGTTACTGTGCTGGGACGTCGTTGCTGCACTCTCCGAGCTCTTACCGCCTCCCTTCGTCTGCCGTTCCTCAAGCCGTTTTAGAGAATACGTTGGCCTTCCCGACATTGCAAGAATTTGCCGCGGACGTGCGAGATCTCCCATTGTGACAGAGGTCGGCAGAAAGCAGAACGTCCCCTGCCGAACGTTTCAAAATGTTTTATTGCCACCAAATGCATTTGTGAAACATCGTCCTTCTTGTTGACATCTGCCATGCCGCTGGATCTTTGCTGTGTTCCGCCAAAGAAATTGAAGAAATCCTATTGTCTTTTCTCTGCTTGCTGTCACCGAAAACGTCAGGGCAGTCCGTAAAACACAGAGTCAATACGAGCAGAGTGCGTGTATTGATCAGCCGAAAACATTAAAAACCACTGATGATGTAAAGTGAAAGGCTTCGTTTCAAAGGATTCCGCAGGGTTTTATGACTTTGCAGTCGGCACTTGGACGAGTGTAGCACAAAATGAATTTCTGAAGATCTGCTAGAATGCTGCTCTAATGCAGGTCCTACGTTTGCAGCCATTTCCTCAGCTTTATTTGTCACGCCAGCCTCCAGTGGAGCCGCTTGCCCGTGATGAATTATCCAAGAAAATCTATAGATCTCCAGAAAACAGCATATTTCCCCCTCTGTGACAGCATCCCCCAACAAAACACTCTTTGTGGGAGGCGTGTTTTGTTCTGACTTCCCCAGGAAAAAGGCCTCAAGGTCTGGATGACCTTTGTCGGGGCATTTTCAAGGGAAACTTCTGAACGTGTAGAGGGTTAAATGAGCTGCTGGCTGGGGGGTGTTGTCACTGACCAACTGAAGGTATCCACGAGGGATTCAGTTCAGTGACATCACGATGGGCCGGCTCCGAGAACTCTATCTTCAGTACGTACTCCTTGAACTGTAGTGAGAGATGGACTTTTCTTCTACTGGGGAGTTCACTGCCCAGCTGGAGACACAGTTTTAATGACGATGAATGTCCAACAGTCCATTTCATCAAAAGATGTTCCTCCTATATTAATGCCAACAAAGCTATGAGCAAAATGTTCTCAGGTAGGTTGTATCTCCCTGGTAACAGGGTTAGATTTGCGCCAGGCACATGTCAATAGGTGTTTTACACTCTTGTTTCCCACACTTGCCAATACAAATGTCTTCCAGCAAAGCAAGAAACGGGGACTTGTGGTCTGCAGGGCCACCGTCACGTCCTTTAGCGTGAAGTGGGTTTTTACGACCACGGCTGACTGATTCATGCAAAACATTTTCCATCTTGCGGTGACTTGCCCGGCAGTCTTCGGCCTACTATTTAACCTTTCCCTGTGACCCCCGGCGATGCGACCACTGGCTGGCAGCTCAGTGCCTGAACCCCCAGCTAAAGCTAAAGCAATTAGCCTTTTGTAAATTGAGAGCCATGTGCGGAGCCGGAGACAAAAAAAACAACACGACGGTTGACATCTGGAGCCTGGTCTCTATCATGTGCGCGTCAAGGACTCCGAGACGTTAATCTCTGCTTCGACCCCAGCAGCTCGTCCTCGACCTCCGCTTTCTTTTTTTTCTTCATTGAACTCGTTTCGCTGCCACATGTGTCACTTCGGCGGCCTCTGTTGCTTCAGATCTTCTTCATGAAGACGCGGCTCCACATGGAAGCGGCGCTGGCAGGTCCTTCCCTCCCGGTCGGCCGCTCCTTCTGTTCAGACCTCCGGGGCCGATGGCTGTATGACTCAGTGCTGCACCAAGGTTACGCTCGCCAGCCAGCGGTGCCAGATCACATCCTGGCAGCGCTTGAATCAAAGCTGGAGCTGGAGCATACAGTAGCTCTCTCTCACACACACACACCCCCCCACCTCAGCGGGATGTTTTCGCATCTTTGAGGACTCCCGTACCTGTGTAATTATATTACACGGGCTCATCACACTTGGAAAGCACCCGGCCCGCTCCTCAGCTGTCCGCGTGGTACACAAGAGCTGCCCACGCGTTCTTTTTACAGCCGCCGCTCAGTTCCTTCCTCCTCCCCCGCTGTTAATAACCGTCTCTGTCCTCCCACAGTCACACTCACACAAGTATCCTGGAAACACACACACACACACGCACACACACACACACACACACACACACACACACGTGACGTTGAGTTGGAGAGAAGAAGAAGAGGGGAAAAAAGGGGATGTGAGACGCAAGGACACAAGTGCGCTTGGGTGTCGGGAGTCTCGTTTCCCAGAGAGCAAAGCAGCAGCTGCTCTCACACACACACACACACACACACACACACACACACACACACACACACACACACACACACACACACACACACACACACACACACACACACACACCAGCAGCGCAGTCGCACACCAGGACCCAGGCGGCGTCTTGAACCAGTAAAGAAGCGCCGTACTACAAAAAGGAGTGCTGGGAAGATTACTTTGCAAATGTAATCGGTTACAATTACAAGTTACCCCATAGAAAAGGCAATAGTTGTGTAACTGTTTCAATTAGTTTTATCAAAGTATTGTAACTTATTACTAATTCGATTGCATTTTGATTACTTTTCTATATTTTCCATAAATGTTCTCGCCTGTTTAGACCTGACCTGACTGACTCAAAACACTTCAGCTGGTGGTAGGGGGCGCTGCAATGCCGAACTTGACAGGGGAACCAAGCAGAAGCATCACAGTAGTATCAAACTTTAGTCTGTGGAGGGAAACAGAAAAGCACGTTGCTCGTGCCAAGCCCGTGCACGAGAAAACCATGCAAAGCAACAAAATAAAGTGATTACACAAAACGCCCAGCCTCTTTTGTCAGAGTTGCTCAGATGTCTGGGGTTGAATTGCGAAACTGATTACAATTCTATTTATTGTGTGATTAAATTACGCAGCGATGTTACATGCAATTCGTTACTCCCCAAAGCTGACAAAAAGGAGCTGTGCCGTTTCACGCGTGTGTGACTGTCTGCGTTTCATCCGGACGGAAATAGCCGTGAGTCACCGAGATGCTTTGTCGTGCGAGGCCTCGCTCCACCTCATACGTTGGACCTTTGATGTGGAGAGGAGGCACCCAATGTTCCTGCGTTCGGCTCACCGTCGGCCGTCCTTTTACAAGGCCATCGATTCCGAGGGGATTGATCGAGCTGATAGGAATGACCTTGGAATTTAACGCATCAAAGTTTCCCATTTGGCGGAGCGGCCGCGCGCTTAATATTCGCAACCTGGAGCGACACCAGCTCTATTATGGATGCGACGAGGATGAATAGAGATGAATGCGACGCTGGAAGCAAACACGGCTCAGGGGAATTTTAGTGGGGATGAAAAAAACATGGTGAACGAATAGAAGCTGGAACGGAGTCAGTTCCTCTTCCTGAGTGGAGAGCTTTCATCTCCTGACAAGCGGGATTGAAATGTGGGATTCTCAGGAGTCTGACTCAGTTTTAGTCCAATTACAGACAAAGAATTCTGAAAGGTTTGATGTAAATGCAACCTAAGATTATTTAGTACGTTTTATTTGGACAAAACCTCATGTTTTGTGTTTCATTCTCTTCTAATGTTATGTAATAAGCCAGTGCTGTGGGCTCAGACCTGATGATTTGATATTGTCATGCCTTCCACATGACTACTGCAGGCACCAAAGGAAACTTGACTGGCACAATTTAATGACGTTGAAGCTATTTAATTGTACCTAATTGTGATCAGGAAAAATGTGTTACAAAAAAAAAAAACAGGTCAGCTTTAGGGGGGGAAAAAATCCCATTTAATGGAAAAAGGTTTAAAGTTTGGGTCTTCTTGGTCAGCGACTTCATTCGTTGAGGTAGAAGGATAGAAGAGCTTTCTTGTAAGGTTGTTATTTCATCGCTGTACTCTTGAATCCACAATTCCTCGAGTTAATTCACAGACTCTAGCCTTCACCGCCTCCTATAGACCCTGACAGGCTACGTCATGAAAAGTGCACGTTCATCGTGGAAGCGCAGTACCAAACCCATTCAGTCAGGTGGATTTCGACAAGGGAGAGGAGATTAAGAGAAGTGAAAATGGCATCAAAATGTCCATTTGTTATACGCCAAGTCCCTCCAGCCACTTGGTAACACCAAATGGATGTGGAAGTCGGTTGGCGTTCGACAAAGTCAATTTTTAGTAGTTTTCACGATTGTTTTCCGGTAAACGCCCCTTGCATATCTTGACAAGTTCACAAACTCAGCCGTACTTCCAAAATGGTACAAATCCCAAACGCCTGGCCTCTCGTGTACATACATCGAGGGCTTGCATATCAATAATCACACCCTGGGTCGGAAGCAATGACCAACAATTGAATTTGAAATTGAGCCGAGTGGCGGAAACATAACAAAGTTGTGCATCACCACTCAAAGGAAGTCTTGTGACGCTGCGGTCATAGTTTCACTTACGTCATTTAGGTTACCCACAAATGTAGAACTGAAAGCGACCATGTGGTAGCATCTGTATATGCCATCATTTGCAGACCAGCGTAATGACCCAAACTGATGGCTGATGTTCTGTGACGCAGTTTTTAATCTTTGTTCCAATCTGTGGAGGTTTTGAAAAAGAACATTTTGTGTTGTTGTTCTTTCGCAGTGATGTACGTCACCCAGAGGAAGGAATAATCAACCCCTTTATTCTCAAAATCAGTTGACTAATAGATAAATCATCTGAATCCTTTTGTGTCCTTAACCGAGAAATTGTGTTGACAAGCCAGAATTCCTATTTTGGATTTAACACCCGCATCCTGACTCATCACTGGCTCCCCTCCCAGGTTTGCACATGGGGGCTGGCAAGAGCAAACCCAAGGAGCCGGGCCAGCGCTCCATGAGCCTGGACGGAACCATCGGCACGGGCTCCGACAGCGGCCACTTCCACCACCTGGGCCCCGTTCAGCAGACCCAGACCCCCAACAGGAGCCCTGCTGTCGGCACGGGCAGGCGGGGCCACCAGGGGCAGCACCAGCAGGCCCCCACCAACACGCCCGAGCTGGCTCTGTTCGGAGGGGTGGACCACATGGGCACCATCACCTCGCCGCAGAGGGGACCTCTGTCTGGTGAGCGTTCAGACCGCTGAAGATGTTTGTTTTTGTGTTTTTAGTTATATATCAACACTCACGAAGGAGAAACGCACTTTTGAGGATTTGTGCTCGAGGAGGCTTTTCAAGGTTGTGCAAAATCTGTTTTGTTTTGTTTAAATGGAACTCCTTGATGTCTCATCACTTATGTCTCTTTCAGAAAGGTTAAACTTAAAAGCCTTGAGACATCCTCCAGTGGCACATGGTGACAGTTTAAATGAGGACGATGTAGACAAATAAAGTTGAGATGCACTCAGCACTTTCCTTGGTTTAGTTTTTTGGTGCCCGATTTTTGCCAAACTACCATCTGCCTGCAGCTCTGAGTGGACCTGACACATTTAACAATGGTCTAATTTGACGATTCTTTTTTCCTTAATGCAAAGCATTCATGTCTGGCCTTCTTAAAAGCACTTTGCCAGTGGAATAAATTGGCCGTTGACGTCAAAATCAAATTACGTTCATCGCCAGATCCTGCAGCAAATTACTTTTTTCTCCTCGCACATGAGTCACAACAGTGCTGCTTCCTTGAGTATTGGGGAATTGTGCAGCGGTTCAAAAGGATGTGATGACAAGCTTATATGGGCATCAGATCAAAGACTCAAAGAACAAACACAAACTTCAAACCTAAAAGCTGATTCAGTGGGACATCGCAAGCTGACTTGTTTAGTGTGCGAGTTTCTGTCTGGATTGTAACATCCTGCTTGCTTGATGTGCCAGTTGACGACGTACACAGAGCTTAAGGTTCACATCACAAAATCTATTGCGGGAGAAACGGGCTGTCTGGATTCATCGTCGTAGTCGCCCCACAGCTTTACAGAAATATGGAATGCGTTGCGTTGACGACCGTTGTCGGGTTGCTTCTTGCAGGAGGCGTCACTACGTTCGTGGCGCTCTATGACTACGAGTCAAGGACGGCGTCTGACCTGACCTTCAGAAAAGGCGACAAGCTGCAGATTGTCAACAACACGTAAGAGTCCGAAGCCTTCAGCCTCTTCCTCCTCCTCTGCCTCCCCCTCCGACGCCGCAGCTTCACAGAGACGAGCCAGTCAACACATTTTCCAAGTGGCCGCGGCCGCGTACAAACGCCATGGCTAATGAGCGCAGCCGGAGCTGGTGACTCTGACTCTGACCCTGAGTCTGATCCTCTCCATCTGTTGGCTGCAGCGGAGCGGGATGACGCTCCACTCTTGCATCCGTTTCCTGTCGTCGTCATCGTCTCTAAGACAGACACAGAGATGTGCGGCCCAGCTGGGTGGCTCGCGTGGAAGCTGTGTTGTGGTTGTTGTGGAGTTTGGACTGGAACAGGCTGGGCTTCATTCGAAATGAGTTCCGCCAAAATAAAAGTGTTTGGGGAGTGATGTGTTCCAAATCGCATACTTTTACTTATTATTTTGAGTACCGATTGCGCAAAGTGTATCAAAAATGAAGAAGTACACAAATTGTACGGAATTGCAGAACGCGCCCTGAACAAACATCTGAACTCAACTTCAGAGTAGTTGCAGCGGTGAACAATGATCTGGCACATTGTCTGAACACACCACCGCCTATATTGTAAAATTTTATTCATGGCAATTCCTCTGTGGCATTTACAGTGTGGATGGCGTGCGATGAACACAGAAACACAGGTGCCCAGATTCACCCAACTCCTTCAAAAAAATGAACATAAAGTTTCCTCTGAATATACAACTTCCTTGGCAAGTTAAGCAAATGTCAAAATAAAAGCACATTAAATCTCAAAATAAGAGCTAATTCTAATGTGTGCCTTAAAGGCAGCATAGTTAGCGTGCCAGCCTGTAATTTGGGTTGCACTAAGGTTGCGGAGGTTGTTTGGTTTGCGTGCGTTAGCGCCCTCTTTACACTGGAGTGGAGTAAATGTTAACAGGTTGTCAACCCTTAAGAATGCGCCGGCTAATGCTAGCCACGGTTGCTTCCGCTACAGCGCTGTTGACGGCTTGACGTTTGGGAGGAGATTGAGATAAGAGCACTGAAGTATGATAGCTGCAGTGTGCGATTTGGAACAGACTCAACATCTTTTTTTAAACTATCTTTTTTTATTGTTCCTCTATGTTTACCACGTTGCAGAGCTGCAAAGTACAATTTATTCACAAAATACAGCGCTGCAAAAGTCAGACTTTGGGACTTTGTGTGTTGAAAGACAATTGAATTTGTAAAACTGCGTGTGAGAATTTCAGTCCCATGTGATGTGCAAATTGGGCCATTTACGGACTGCGCGACGGCAGGTGATTCCACCGCCCTCATGCAAAGCATGACGTGTAAAACTATCCAGAGCGGAAAGTGGAACTTTCAAACTTTGCAAACGGTGCCTGCGCCGACCTCACTGTGCAGTCCCACAGCACATGGGGCTGCTCTGCTCTGCTCTCTGTGTGCGCCGAGCTGCGCTGCTCGCCTTGCTGCGTCTCCCTGGCTGTGTTTTGATGTGTCTGCTGTGTCTGTTATCTCTCCCCTTCTGCCTCCTTTCTCATGCTTCATGGTTTCTCCTAGGAAAAAGTACAGCTTCAGGTCAGTGATACTTACTGCAATAAATATCTCATGCAACCTTTTGTTCGCAGTCCCTTCGCTGCCACTCAAACGTGTCTGAAATGAAACTGGGGGCGGGTAACTATAAGGGATGCGAGGAAGATGCATGTGGAAAAAAACAAACAGTCAACGCTCCGAAATGTAAACCGAGGGCAGGTTCTCCTCAGTTTCCTTTTTTTCTTGTGTTTGTGTTTTTGTCGTGTGATGTGCTGGTACTGTGGATGTGTCACCTGTTTGCTTTATGCTTTCAAACGCCAACAATTTGACTGGCCTTTGATTTGGCGGGAGCTACAGACCAACAGTTGAGATGTTTCCTGATGAAAGTTTTTCACTTTACGACACATTTTTGATACATACATGTTTCTAACAAGCTATAAAAAAAAATCTCAATTTAAGAACAAAGAATGTTGCTGCAGTTATCCCAAATAGCAATTAGCATCTGGGCTTACTGCTACCCCTATTCATTCATTCATTCATTCATTCATAATACCTGTTAACTTATGTAATTGCTACATGCTATCGTCCTTCAGCTTTATGTAAAATGCCACTGTCATTTACATTTCATGCATTCAAGAGGAACACGATTCTGTAATAGGCTAACTGATGATTATGAAGCATTTCTTTTTTTTCCCCTTGTCCAGTTTGATCTGGCTGCTGACCGTCCCTCTCTTCCTGTCTGTCTGTCTGTCTCTGTGTCACAGAGAAGGCGACTGGTGGCTCGCTCGTTCCCTGACGACGGGCGAGAGCGGCTACATCCCCAGCAACTACGTGGCTCCGTCCGACTCCATCCAAGCAGAAGAGTACATAGTCCTCTCCTTGTCTCACCCTCACAGTTTCCTCTGCACTTCTTTTACTCGGAGATTAGGCCTCATCTTTGACTTTCGTCCGCCGCCGTGCTCCTCTGTCACAAAATGGAAAACCTCCAGGCCAATGCAAAAAGAAAGAAAGAAAGAAAGAGAAAAGAAAGAAAGAAAAATAACCAGAGACAATTATCCAACACATCATCCAGCTCGGTCTTTGCTACATAACCAGTCCAGTGTCATTTCTGGCTGTCTGCTCCAGCAGTAGCTCCTAGCTGATTTCTCTCTCTCTCTCTCTCTCTCTCCCTCTGTCTCCCTCGCTCTCTCTCTGGCCCACTTTGGCAGGTGGTATTTTGGGAAGATCGCTCGGCGCGACTCGGAGAGGCTCCTTTTGAACTTGCAGAACAGACGAGGAACCTTCCTGGTGCGGGAGAGCGAGACCACTAAAGGTAAAAGAAAACCAGACGTCGGCTCGGCCTCAAAGGCCCTCGCCGTCTGTCTGTCTGTCTGTCTGTCTGCACTCAGAGTGATGGATTCATCCCGAGTGCCGAGAGACATTTCAAGAAATGTGATGAGTAGAAAATATCCAACCTATGCACCAGATGTACATTGTTGACGGCATATTTACTGTTTGTTTGTTTTAATAGTTTGTCTAGTTAACAATGCCTTTAAACCAGTGTTTCTAAACACATCCACAGCGCTTATGCACACAGATGCACTCTCTAAAACACTTTTCTGATGTGAAAAAGTAGTTTAAAAAAAACCAACATCCTACTCTCCCCCGGAGTTAACCTGCCGCAGTAAGTGCAGGGTTGCAAACCGATCATCAGGGACACCATTTGAAAGAGACACGAGCTCCTAATTAAGTCATTTGTAAAACTTTCACAGAGGCTTTATGCACTTTAAATCCCTGGGCTTTTCTTTTCTCCTCTTTGTTTTCTCTAATTCTTTTTTCCCGAAGCTGCTGCTGCTGTAACATGTAGTCCCCGTGACGTCAGCGTGGCTCTTCAGGGACTTGTTTTGGTGGAAGTGAGGGGGCAAAAGGGGAAAAAAAAAAAAAGAAGAAGAGCGGAGTGTATTGGGGCTTATGAATGGATGGGGTGAATCACTCTGCCAGAACTAGGTCAACCTACGAGGGTGCTGGATTTCCCCCTTGGCTACAAGTCTCTGTTCTCCCAGCGAGCACACACACACACACACACACACACACACACACACACACACACAGAGCGAGGGAGGATGGGGGGCACGGGGAGGAGGAGGAGGAGGAGGAGGAAGATCAGTGAAGGGGGAGGATCTGGAGAGTGGGCGCCGCGCTGGCAGTACTCCAGCTGGCCTCTGGGATTGTTTCCTACTGGATGTCACATGGACGGTTGGTCGTGCGAGGGCTCGGAGGGGGAGAACGGGGCCACGTGCACGTGTGTTCGCATGAAGAGCAAACAGCGTCTTGACTGTTAACTCAGGCATGGGCAAACTATCCATGGCCCCTGAAGCTTTTTAACCTGGCTCATCAAACTTTAAAAAAAATAATAATAATATAATATAAATTTAAAGAAAGTAATAAAATAGCTGTATTTCATCAATTTTGTCAGTGTTTTAAGACACTTCAGAGACACTGACTTTGTTGTAAGGTTTTTGTTCATTTTCAGTTGACGTTGAAATGCATGTGTTTGCTACATATCCCAAGATATATTTTTCCTCCTATGAGGCGGCTCACCAAGAAAACACTCCATCCATCTGCTGCTGCTGCTGCTCCGGCCCCCTCTGTCACATTTTAGAGCCCATTGTGGCCCACCAGTCAAATAGTTTCTCCACCCCTGGTCTAACTGAATCCACTTCCAGTCTCCGACGATGAGGCGATAAGAACCTTCAACGGTATCTGAGATGAAGTGATACTAGCAGCGCTTAAATAAAAAAAAAAAATTCAAATGAATGCTTTGTTGTTGCAACAACAGTCGGGGATTTGGCGGCGCTGACTGTTCTTCAGAACGCCGCAGTCGCTGGATGGAATCCATGGGAAACGTCCACCAGAAAATTCCTCTCCAGCTGGAAGAGAGAAAGAAAACAGCGATAGTCAGTCAGCACAACTCCACATCAGAGCGGATTGATTTTTCATTCCCCCGCAGAGGGTGGCGGTCCACCGAGCCCCTCCAGCCTTTTCACTCGCTCCACGAAAAAGAGGATTGAGTCTTGTTCTGGGTTAAAAGAGACGAGCGGCTCGACAAAAACCAGCCGGTCACTTCCGGCCGGGTTCTGAAGGCTAAATTCAGACCCGGTTCCCCCGAGGTTGGAGGAGCTGAGCATTAGTTGAATTTCCAGGAGCCTTCGGGTGGGTTGGGGCGGGGCTGGGGGTCCTGGCGGGCCTGGCCCCTGCACAGCTGTTAGGAAAACTCCAGCGAGCAGCTGTCGCACACATGCCGAGCCGCGGCTGCCCCTGAGAGTCCTGACCTGCGTGTCGTCCTCGCAGGGGCCTACTGCCTGTCCGTGCTGGACTACGACAACACCAAAGGCCTGAATGTGAAACATTACAAGATCAGGAAGCTGGACAGCGGCGGCTTCTACATCACCTCCCGCACTCAGTTCACCAGCCTGCAGCAGCTCGTCTTCCACTACCGCAGTGAGTGCACACACACACACACACACATGCACACACAGTTACTTTCAGTGTCAGTTACTTTATCAAAGTAACGTAACAAGTTTTGGATTGCATTTTACATTACTTTTCTAGATTTAGAATGAATGTTCTCGATCTGTTGAGATTCCTGCAGAACTCAAAACCACAACAACAACCAACAAAACAGCCGCAACAAGATCAAACTTCAGTCCCTCCTTTTACTGTGAGAGAATTCTGAGAAACAAAATCACTGTCTTTCAAATCAGCTAAATCAATCACATTTTTGCAAAGATATGCCTGCTAAACCAACCATCTAACATTGAACAGTCAATGAACCCTATTGAAAATGCAACTGTCTAAATTTTTGCACATTTTTTCAATATGTAACGTAATTAAATCGTAATTGTGAATGTATTGTAATTGCACATCTTTCCAGTAATGTAACTGATTACAATTCTCTTTATTTTCTAATTAAAATGACGCAACAACCATGCATGTAACTGCTTGCTCCCCAACACGTCTGCTTCTCAGAGCACTCGGACGGGCTGTGTCACGCTCTCAGCGACGTGTGTCCCGTGGCCAAACCCCAGACGCAGGGCCTGGCTCGGGACGCCTGGGAGATTCCTCGAGAGTCCCTCCGCCTCGACCTGAAACTGGGCCAGGGCTGCTTCGGAGAAGTCTGGATGGGTAAGACGGAGTCGCAGCGTGCGGATGGCGACGGATCGGCTTCTTAACTTTTTAAAGGGGCTTAAATCCAACCTGTCATACAGTCCTTTGATTCATCACTTAAAGTGTGCTTTTGCGGACAAGCAGGGGATTAACGTTGATGCACAAGCAAGTCTCTCCATTTAGATTAAAGGCTTATCATTGCGCAGATACCCCCCCCAAAAAAAAATGTCTTTTTAAACTAAAAACGCCAGTCTGGCTTTGTCCGACAGGAACAAAGTCCGGCTTGCAGCACCTCGGAGCTGCTAATGAACGCTTCACATCTTTTTCTGTTTCATCTGACAAAAATGTGAAGAGTAAAGAAGAGACACTCCACGGTGCTGTGGAGGAGGAGGATTGCATTCTGGGCTAGCGTCTTTGCCTCATAGCTCCCCGGGATGTCTTGTAGTTGCCTGGCAACCGCTCGCATCCGAGGAAGAGCAAACCCCCTCTGTGTAGAAAAAAGGAGTTTGTTTGTGTTGTTACTCGCGTCGATTTTACAGACAAACAGGACGAGACTGTGGGGAAGTGTATGGTGTCGGATCTTGTCAGCTCTCTCCCTCTTCTGGTCATATATATACATTTTAGTGGTGGGACTTGACTAAAAAAATATGTCCGATTAATTATGGCCTTTGTAATTAATTAATCATAATTAATCGTATTTTAATTGCGTATTGATATTTGAGTTGGTTCCATCCAATTTCCCATCCAGCGAGCTTAGCAAAGCTATGTAATCAATGTAGTCTATTCCGTTAGCACAGGTAGCTTAGCAGCCCAACTACTACTCTGCCTTCTGCTCGTCACTCGGTGCGTCGCTATAGTCCATATGCCAGAACTTGTCAAAACATTCTGTGTTGTAATTCTTTTTGTGCATTATTTGTTGAAGTTCCGAAAGTAATAAGTTGTAATTATTTTTGATTTACTATTTAATGAATTTATTTTGAAAGGCACCTGGAACGGCACAACGCGAGTCGCGATCAAGACCCTGAAGCCGGGCACCATGTCCCCGGAGGCCTTCCTGCAGGAAGCCCAGGTGATGAAGAAGCTGCGGCACGAGAAGCTGGTGCAGCTGTACGCCGTGGTGTCGGAGGAGCCCATCTACATCGTGACGGAGTACATGAGTCAAGGTAGCGCCAGAGTCCTCACTCTCCTGATTGATTTGATCGATCCTCGAAGGAAAAAGAGTCTCCATGTCTGCTGTGCTTCCAATCCTGCACGTTCAGGTAGCTTACTGGATTTCCTGAAAGGAGACGCGGGGAAGATGCTTCGCCTACCTCAGCTGGTGGACATGGCTGCTCAGGTGACCACCCCTATCTGCCCAGCCTGGCTTTCATAGCCGCGTTGGCTTCAAAATCAAAATCATTTTCCCCCTCTTTGGATTGCGTCCACTGGCCAGATCGCAGCGGGCATGGCCTACGTGGAGAGGATGAACTACGTCCACCGAGACCTCCGTGCCGCCAACATCCTGGTGGGAGATAGCCTGGTGTGCAAGGTGGCCGACTTTGGGCTGGCGAGGCTCATCGAGGACAACGAGTACACGGCGCGACAGGGTCGGTCCGGGTTTCCGTTTACATCACGTTTGTGGAAAACAATTCTTTCTCGGCATGTCCTCAACGCCCCCCCCTTCCCTTCTGGTCTTTCCTAGGCGCAAAGTTCCCCATCAAGTGGACGGCGCCGGAGGCCGCCCTGTACGGCCGCTTCACCATCAAGTCCGACGTCTGGTCCTTCGGTGTGCTGCTCACTGAGCTGGCGACCAAAGGCAGAGTTCCCTATCCAGGTAGAGTCTGCAAAGTCTGAAGTCGGGGGTTCAGACGTTTCTTTTGATTTAAGCCAGTGCATTATTTACTGTTATTTACTAGTTTGAATCAGTGCAAGTTGCAGTAGTTCTCAACTGGTAGAGCCCCAGGTCCCACATTTTTTCCTTGTCATGGAGTTGCAACCTAAATTTATTCCACAAAATGAAAACACGAAGCTACTTTCCATCATGTCTAGAAAATAAATTATTGAAATTATTGAATTGAATTGTGTGTCCAGCAAAATAAATGCCCAACGTTCTCTCTATAGATATACATGTTTTAAAGTCCCTTTTTTTAAAAAACAAACCCCGACCCTCTTTTGGGTGGAGACCCACCAGTTGAGAAACGCTGCTCTGGTGCTCTGTCGAGAAGGAACGCTCCATGTAAGTGGGAGCCGTTTAGCGTTTACGCCCCCTTCCCAGTCGTCTGTGTCAGTTAATAACATGGTTTCAGTTGTACTCTAATCGTTTTGTCGTTAACATTGTGGTCACAGCTTGTTGTCGGTTTGTTACCGTCGGTCATCCAGTGACGGCAGTCGCACACTCCTTCAATAGTGCCGACCCACCCGAGCGCAGCAAACCTCATGACCAGCTCGGGGTCGTCCAGCGGGTCACACTGATTCCACTGGAGCCACAACCGTTACAACCGTCGCACAACACAGCTGGCTTTCTTCACCTCGGCACCAGTTTGGCTTTAATGTAGCCAAAATTGGAGCACAAAACTTAATAAAAAAAAAAAAGCTCTTCCAGAGAAAGCCTCAGACTCAAGTTCCTGAAAGCTCAGAGACCGGCAGTGTAACAAAGCATTTGAAAATGGAGCAGAAAGGAGAGAAAAGATGCGACTGAGTGAGTTTTGCTTTGCGGCGTCAGATCAGACTTTAGGATTGGCCTTTTTTGGACCATCCGCCAATCACTGAGGACCTTTCTGGACTGTTGATTGATTGTGACATCAATGGCTCATAATTGTGTTTGACAAAAAAAAAAAAGAAAGTAAAATCACAAGAAAAATACTTTTTATACAAATAAAATCAAATGTGTGAGAGGTTACGAGCTACTTTCATCTTCGTCCGTTTAATTTTCCTGATGAAGTCATTTCGTCCCACCAGTTCTCTACATATTGACGTAGCTCCGCGTCGCCCCCTGTCTCTGACCGCAGGTATGGTCAACCGTGAGGTCCTGGACCAGGTGGAGCGCGGCTACAGGATGCCCTGCCCCGCCGACTGCCCCATCTCCTTGCACGAGCTCATGCTCTCCTGCTGGAGGAAGGACCCCGAGGAGAGGCCGACCTTCGAGTACCTTCAGGGCTTCCTAGAGGACTACTTCACCTCCACAGAACCCCAGTACCAGCCCGGGGAGAACCTATAGGAGCACTCCGCCGGTGCGGACCTGAGGGTCGGGGGAGGGAGTGAAGGGGGTCCTTTTCGGGGAGAACCTTAACACAGTGACGACCTGCACTAAACCCCGCCTCAGAGACGCAGCTGCGGGAGCATCTGAGGCTGTGAAACTGGCCGGGAGGAAGTGGACAAATCGTCCTGGAGCTGAGCTGAAACTGGGGGAACGGGAACCCGCGGCAGGTGACGCAGAGGTACCTCAGAACCTCTTCTTGGAACCTCCGCCTGGGCTCTGGTGGGCGGGGTGCAACATTTTCCTCTTGTTGAGGGTTCGTCAGCGCCACCGACGCAGGAGGAAGTGAATGTGGTGAGGGGACAGGAGGTGGTTGGGAGGAGGATGTCTCAGCCGCTTGTCCTCTGCTTCCCTCCGGCCTCTGACACTTCCTTGACCCTCATCCTTTACCCTTTTTTGCACCCCAATGCCCTCCCGGCCCACAGAAGAGCGCCACCCCTGTGGCTCAGGTGCCAAAGGGAAGTTCACGTCTCTCCTTTGCATCTTTTATTTCCCCTCCTCCCCCTCGTCCTCCCACTCCTCCTCTTCCTCCTTCTGCATTTCCGCCTGACTCTGACTTTCTCTCTCCAGGTTTCTCAAGTGCTGCTTCTTTAAAGTGTCTCCAAATAACTCAGCTCTGAAACTCTTCTCCGTACCTTTATTTATACTTAAGACAATTATGTATTTTCTGGGTTTAGGTTTCGTTTCAATGGCCAACAAAGGTTCCTGTTTTTTGGGGGTTTTTGTTGGTTTTCTTTTTCAATGAGCAAGTGAGAAAGCCGTTGGAACCGCCCGTCACTAGTTCCCGGGTAGCTCGACCGGCTTGCTCCGCGAGACTGAATAATCGGTTAAATCCAATGAAAATGTAAGAATTTTTTGTCATTTTTTTGTTAAGTTAGATTTCTTTCGCTACGCTGAATGGCCATCTCGCACCAACCTGAAGCATTAAAAGAAAAATTGCTGAAGGAGGTGACCCAGTGCCTGTGATTTTGAATGGTTTTCATTTTAAACTGGAAAGTCACATTGAGAACAATCACTAAAATAACCTCCCTTGCCCAGTTGAGTCTTGAGAGAGTAATACAGCTACCAAATCAATAGCAGTAATGTTGATTTTTCCCATCTCCAAAAAAAAGGAAAGTAAACCCTAGGAGCGCTTGAAACTCACTCGGTTTACTTACAATAGCAACGCCAGTCAGTGTACGAACAGGATATAATCACCTGCAGCTCTTTGTTGAGGAGGATTTAGGGGGGAAAATAAAAGCTGTTGTGTCTGTAAAAGAAAATGCAACGAGGCAGCCCTACTGAAAAGTCAATACTTTGATCAGGTGACCAGAATAAAACTGTGTTTTTGACTCCAGGATGTTGAGTTTTGACCCCGTTAGCATGCTTCTCGTGCCGTCCTTCTCTTCACCATTGGCTGGCTTGTTTTTCTGTATGTGTGTGTTTATGATATACATCAACACACGTATGTTTACTTTGGATGAGCAGACTGTAAGCACACTTCTGAGCATTTGTGCCATCAGACTACAATTAGATTTATTTTTTTTGTTAACCCACTTCCTGCCAGTACCCGCTGTCATACTGTACATACTGTAGCTTTCCAGAGTTGGTTTTTGTATCGAAGCCACCTTTTAAATATGGCCGGGTCTGCTGTCACACAAACACACTTCACAGTTGATTAGTTAACAAAGTAGTCAACGCAGCAACAGTAGATATTCAGTAGTAATTGTTGCCAAAAAAGAAAATGACGGAATAATACTAAAAACATGAGCCATGCAGCCATTAGAGAGACGATCCTGTAACGCTACAAGGTCGTCATTATAATCCAGTAACGACGACTCCTGGTTGCTAATTTAGACAATAGCGTAGGTGATTTTGCAACAAGGCAAAAAAAAAAAAAGGGGGAGATTTGGTTGTAAAATGAGTTCAAAGATGTAAATAGTATCTTAAACAAATGACTGTGACTATCATGTAATTTTGTTGGTGTAGTTTTTATTTTATTTTTCTGTCATGATGCCTCCATGTTGAGGATTTTACAGTGACGCTATGACATGCTACTGTAACCTGTAGGGTTTTTTATGTTGTACTTTAAAAAAAAAAAAAAAAATCATCCTCGCTGAAGACAATTTACCATTGGGTTTGACAGAAGTTTTCCAGGGGGGGAAGGAGTAAACAAAAATAATATCCCCGCTTTCTTTTTCAAGACTAGTAAAACCCCTGTGTGTTCTGACGCTGCCCATTGGCCACTGGCACGATGAGGAAGTCGGCGTTGACTGCAGCCAGGGTTTGTGTTCCATATTGAAGTGTCTTGGATTTATTTTTAAGGTTTGTCCGTATTTTTTTAATTTATTTTTTATTTTTTTTTACGAATCTATGCAGTTTGGGTCTAGCATTCCTGCAGCTTCATGGCCATTTGATTCTAAAGTTGAAACAAAAACTAACAAACAAACAAAAAGATCCTGAACAGGGCGTGAGCATTTTGTAAGGACTTCCTTTGTCTTCTTCCGGTTCTGTTTTTAGCAGGTTGAAATGGGTATCGTGCCACTTTATGTTGATCTTTAAATGTGCAATAAATTATATTTCAAATGTGTTTTCATAAGAGTGTGCGTCGGTGTGTGTGCTGTCCTTTTGAGCCGGACACGGATTTGGGTCAGATGGTGTGAACTGATGAAGGTTTCACAAAGGAGTACAGTGTCGTGCGAGGATCAGGCTCTGCGGTTATGATATAATGGTTATTTTGGATTAAATGATGCCTCATTGCTTGAAAATAAAAAAAAAGGGGGAAGAACATTAAAAAAAAAAAAAATACACAAACAAGGCAATTGTTCAACCCTAAACTATGACTGAAGATCTGACACAACTCGTTTTTGCATGACACATTTCAAGCAATTCGTGTGTCAAAAGTTGTCCCAAGTTGTTGTTTGTTTGTTTTTTTTTTACCTTTTCGCAATCAATCAATCAATCAATTCCGCCCTCGTCTTGGATACTAGGTTTTCTCTTCTTCCTGTTTAGTGTGAACGTCATGAAGCTGATTAGTCTAGTGCAACTGATTCTGTTTCATTGGCACTCTTGAGTCCTCCAGAGTCTAATAACACAGTGCTTCACAAAAAAAAAAAACGCCCCAAAATAAGAGCGCAAGAACGCGATTTCAAATGAAGCCACACCTGGTTCATTTTCACTGCGACACCGAGTCATTTTGTCCATAAGGGGGCAGTATTTGCCAGCAGTATTAACAGACACTCGGCGTGCCCCATCAGCAGCGCAACTGTCACCCACCTGTGCAGGTTCTCATGTGTGATGAATTATTCTATACAGTTTCCAACTGCAGTTTAACAATGCATTAACGTTAGGTCAGTGTAGGACGGAACTAATAGCACAGCGCACACAGAAAGACTCGTTTGGCAACCCACATTCACTGCTGTATGTCAAAATGCAAAATGTCCTGGAAATAGCCGTTAATCGAGCACAGATGAGCTCTCCCCCTATTGGCCAAAGTCCGTGGCACAGCATTGGACCAATCAGCTGTCGACTTTTCCCAGCTGAGAAGAAGCTCCGCTCTCCTGCTTTGTGTGTGTGTGTGTGTGTGTGTGTGTGTGTGTGTGTGTGTCATAGTGGGAGTCATTTATCTCAGTTAGCCAGACAGTGTCAGGGCTCCATCTGTGAAAACAGTAAACACACTGAGTCACACGCTTTTAAACGAGTGCCATCGATACCAGACAAGTGTGTGTGTGTGTGTGTGTGTGTGTGTGTGTGTGTGTGTTCAGTGTCTTACAGTGACAGGAACATGGTAACCTGCTGGATAAGAAAGCTCTGTTCATCCCCCCCCCCCTGCTCCCAGGCAGCAGCCCTTCAGTTGGGTGTCATGTCAGGTTTGCCTGCTTACACTCAGCTGGGAGACACAGCTCAACGGCAACACAAAATAATGACACCTGACCTAAGCAGGGCTCCAACTCCAAGGATAATATGCAGGTCCAGGTACGGTCTCTCCGGTCAGCCCCAGAGGAATGGAACCTTCAACCTCTCGGCTCCGAGGTAGCAGTGCCTACCGCAGCACCACCCGCACACACACATACACACACAAAAAAAACAACCCTAAAGCTAATGATATTCCAGGCACTTTCACAAGTCGCACATTCAAACATAATCAGATTTAAAGTGTTCCATTTCCAACGGGGATGAAGAGGTTGGGCTGCGGACTCATCATCGCTCTCCCTTTATTGCGGCGGAGCAGCATGGCGTTGACAGGGCAGCGTCGAGGCTCCAGCCTCATGCGGCCTCTCCCAAACTGCCACCTGGCCAAGTCGCTGTGGCTTGTGCCGCTTTTCATGGCGTGAAGCTGCACCCTGTGGCTTCAGAGAGCATCAGAGAGACGCCAGCAGCTCAGCTCTGGGGTGGTTAAAGAGTGTTTATTGCCTCTTGTGCACTAAAGTTTTGAATTTCTTTACCCTGGATGTATACAGTGATTTTCTTTTTCACTAACTGATAATCAGCTTTTAACATTTTGAATGCTCCCTGACTTCAAACTGTTATCGAGTGAAGTGCGTCGAGTTCTTCAGTACACAAAGAATTTTGGCAAACCCTTCACTTATTCAGATGCGTTTTACATTAGCAATCAGTTTAGCTGCAGGAGCACATTGACGGCCGCAGTCAGTCAACAACATCACCAGTGGGGGCGCAGCGGTCGCCACTGTCGCCTCACAGCAAGAAGGTTGCGGCTTCGATCCCCAGGCCCAGCGACGCCGCACCTCTTTAATTCCTTACATATTGAGGACGCGATCACGTGACCCTCAGAGTTGCCGACCTCGGCCTCACGGCGCTGCAGTTGGCAGCGGATTTCTCCCTTCAACTTGTCTCTTGCTCCAGCTCCACCTTTAGCTGAGCTTTAGTTTCTTTCCACTTGCGCTCGACTCCCTCCTCATAAATCCTTCCCCTGATGTCAGTCCCACTCCCACCGCTAACACTTTGTCACATTCCCGATCCTTCCATTTTTTCCCTATGATGATCTCTACACAGAGGAGAGACAATCAGCCTCCACCTGTTTCTCACAAACTTTCTTTCTGACTAACATTTTGTTGCTGTAGTCATTTTTTGGGCCTCGCTGCACCGTCTGCCCGCTCCCTCCACTGTAATCCATCTTTCTCTATTGGTCCATTTATCACCGAGTTGGGTTGGGAGGGGCCATTGGTTAATTCATGAAGCCACTAGCAGCGGCCATCAGGGCCCCCAGATTGTAGCAGCTCAGAGCTTGTTTGCAAATGTTGCCTGAGACTGCAGTAAGCAACTCAGGAAATGTCCCAGTGGCGGGACTCCTTTGATCAAGTCTGTTTGTTTTTTTTAAAGTGGCTTCCAAAGAGGTTGGGGGGTGGGGGGTGATGATGCTGCACAATCTGTTCTTATACTTCCACAGGAAACTGAGAGACATGTCGTTGAGGAGTCAGTCAGCTACGTTTCCTCACAGACGACATGAACGTCAACTTCAGGATGAGTGTCACAGCCATTCTTGGTTGTGGTTGTTTAATAAAAATGGCATTGCCCTAATTTTGAAGACAACAAACGAGCCGCCCAAGTAGAGACATTATTATTCACACACCAAAACAAACAAAAAAACCACCGCTAAACGGGAGGAAATGCTTCGGAAACCACAAAGCAGCAAATGGGAGAAGTGGAGAGTGACGAGTGCTTTGTAGGTTCAGGTGGACAACCATCAGGTGTGGAGCATCTGGTGATCAACCAAGGCAGCCAACGTGGGGCTGTCACCAGGTGGAGCTGCTTAGCTCGTCAACAAAGGTGGGAAAACAAAGTAACTTTGTACCAGATTACATTCTTCCAGTAGTATAATTCATAAAGCACATTTGTGTTTTACTTTTTTGTGCAAACAGACAGTACAGACAAGAGTATATGAATATTTTTTGTTAATGTTAAAATGGAAGGGTGTGGGGGGGTTAAGTGTAAAAACACTGAACACTGCATTTTCATATACTTCCACCTCAGGTAAGATTCTTTCTTTTTACAGAAGTATGTGATCTCGGCCAACAAGGAGGAAAACAGGGTAGAAAATGTGGTCAAAGGATAGACCGCATTTTCTAGATCGATCAGGATAGAAAATAAACATGAACGGAACCACCTTTTGTCTACCACAGTTAAAGAGGACTGATTCAGCAACAGCTTGAAGCTTAATTAGTTAGACTCGCTTTGGGAGATGCAATGAGCTTGTCGCTGTGACTTGGTGCTCAGCCTGGCTAAAACCTCTTCACGCCAACCAGCCACTAGACGGACTTTTAGAACTTTAAAGACCAACACCTGGCAAGGTCCCACGTCTAGAGCCAAGTTGTCTGCCGTCCGCTTGGTTTTGATCACAAGCCAGAGCGTCTGAAGACTTGGCATCACTGAAAAAGAATCTCCTTGAACAGGACGGAGCCCAACGACCACCTGACATCGAGTGACTGAGACGATGAAATGATTTTAGTGCAAATTTGGAACATCTTTCAGTTGTCATTGTCTGTCATATAGAAATTGTGTTGTAGTCTGTGCCAGCGCAACATCTGACTGGAACTTTTCAAGATGGCTGTGCTGATGTGAGGTCTTTCACGCATTTTCAGCAGCGCCAAAACTTTAACAGGAACTGTTTTATAGACCTGAAGATTTTTAAGTGAGCTCACGTCAAAGTCATGGCCCTTTGCACGATGGGTTGACGCTCGACGCAGCGAGCTGCTGCGAGGCAGCCGTCAGGTAAGCTCGTTTTCAGAGCCATCGGGGGTGAGAGTGTTTCAAATTATGAATACAAACACCAGCTTGTCTTCAGCAAAAGCAGAAATTGGGCACATCTGCATTCCTCCGGTCGCACAGAAATGTTAACACGTGCCAAACAAAAACAGTCAAACTGGCACAGACGGAGAGGCTCGGCGAACACACACACACACACACACGCACACAACATAAACTATCCCCATACATCTCCAGGTGATGTCAGTTCAAGTGTGAGCATTAGCGCGGATCTATTAGCGCAGCTGCTCCCTGCGGACAACACTGTCCGCTGAGTCGCTGAAAAATGGGCTCACTTGCCAGAAACTGTTCCTCATTCTCAGAGGAGAGCGCGTGGATGAAAGACGGACACACACACACACACACACACACACATACACACACATGGAGGATAGTTTAGGCACTTGTCAGCAGAAATGTGGTCTTTTGGAAGATGGCTTTGTATAATTGCCATCAGCTGGAAAACGGCCGTGACCTCTTTAAATGATTCCTTTTTAATTCTGACCTTCGCCTCCCTCAGCTGCTGACTGATGGATCCCAATGAAATCCCCTCAGGGTTATTATTCATACCTTTAGATTGCAGATTTAAAAAAAAAAAAAAAAAAAAAAAAAAGATGGACGTCAAGCCAAAAACAACAATATTTTAGTAAATGGTTCCCCTTCATGCAACATCAATGAGTTTCCGTTTAAAGCCACACTCGTCAAGTTGATGTCTTGGGAAGGGAGGGGGGACTTATTTATTATGCCTTTGAGCTTAAAGAGTAATTTGCTTTTCACCTCTATTTGTAACGGTGTGTGAATGTGTATCAACAGTGGCTACAGTGCTACATTCTGTCATTAGCTGCGGTTCCTAGAATTGCGCAACACCTAAATATCGCAATAAAAACTGGTGATGGAAACAGCTAAACTTCGAAATACCTCTCAAATATCGCAAAAGGGTTTTAACTCTCTCGTGAGGTGGTTTTTCAGACGTATCCATATAGAGGTACATCGCCAAAGTGTCATGGAAACACCTTTTTCACATTTACACGTCAGCGGACGTGACGTACGGGGTCACATGACCATTTCACGTCAAGTGAAAATGACGCGTTGTGATTGAACGGAGGGAAAGATGCAACATTTTTTACAAGTGATCAAAGAGAAAAATGTAACAACCATTCTTGACAGCAAACAAATGTAAAAATAAACAACAACAAGGACCACATGAGTCGCCCACAGGCCTGTCCGGAAAACGGCACAACTCATGGAGCTGCGTCTAAAATTCTACTTTATCCAACCTTGTTAAGTCATTGTTGATAAATATTGAGAACTCACTGACATGGTCAGTGTCTTCACATAGATCAGTATCATCGATAATAATACATAACTGAGAAACCTTGTTATATTGCCCTTCATACGACCCACAACGTGGCTCTCAGGAGCCCTGCTTTAAATAGCCAACTGTCTGTATACTGAAGGCCAATCATTTCATGCGACGCTTCTGAGGAAAAACTGCAGACGCCGTCAGTGCCACCCCGTTAATCCAGGACGACGGAGCGTCTGCACAGGAGCCCGTACATCAGCCTGGTGACCACACAGCCTCCAGCGGGACGGCGGGGCTCAGCTCGGCGTCCGCTGCCAAGCACAACAAGCCCGCGCCCCCGCACACTCCTCCGCAGCTCCGCACCTGTTGCCAGGGTGTGTGCGTGCGTGCGTGCATGCTCACGCGTGTGCGTGCGTGTGTGTGTGTGTGTGTGTGAGAAACGCATGCAACTGAAAAGGCATGCGGTGCAGCTCACACACATTCCTTCCACGCTGCTCATGAATCACCCTCCCGGGAGGGGGAGGGGGAGGGGGAGGGGTGGTGGCGGCTTCAGTGTGTATGCGGTTCTTCATGTGTGTACAGTGCACACAGTGTGGTGCGTGTCTGGGGAGTTTGATGCGGGGCATGCACGATGTTCTGCAGAGGGGGTTAGCAGCAGATAAAAAATTTACTGCTTTTTGACAGATGTGTAAAAACTCCGTTTTTTTTCTTTCCAGCTCTCATTTGTGGAAAAGCACAGAGGCGATCTAGTCTGTGACCTGATCCCAGGACTCGTCCACACGGAGATGAGTTCAGAGGCTTCTCACCATTCTTCTCTTTCTTTTCTTTCTTTTGATGGTAAGGATGATTCCTCACTGAGTGCTGCTTCTCTAAACTCCAAACTTTGATTTCAAAGTTCGGCCTCATCATTGAGGGGGGTTCCCTTGTTGTTGGTGTATTTCTGTGGCAGTGTTACAGCGCCACTCACAGGCCTGGCATGTACTTTACACCACAGTGTTTTCTGTGGTTTCGTGTGGACAAACGCGTCTCTCAATCCATCCATCAACTTTTACCGATGTAAATGCTAAATCACATTCCGAGGCAACTTGAAGCTCAATCAGAGACAAACCCAAGTGGTTCCTTCAGAGAAAGCGTGAAGCGACCCAAGAAAGAAAGGAAGAAACCTCAAACGAGCCCCAACTGTGGAGGGCGGCCGCCTGCTTCGACTGGTTGGGGTGGAAAGAAAAGACAGAATAGAGAAGACGAGATCGAGACAAACCAAAACTTTACAAGGCGGTTTTTGTGACAAGACTACAGATAACTGGTTTGCAGAATATTACTTCAAACAGAATTTAGAGAAAACAATTGTTTTCGTGTCCGTGTGGACAGGACCTCAGGCTGAAAGTCACCCCGGATCAGCCTGACACGGACTGCGTCCAGTCCACTCACACTCCCCCATCACCAGGGGCCCAACATGCCCCGCAACACAATGTCAAATTCCACACGGCTGAGCTACCTGGCCTGGCCGCTGCTGGAACACATGCCTGGCGGGACTGCAGGAGCCCGAGGAGGGAAGAGGTTGGTGGGGGACAAATAGCAACCATCACGCTGATACGCACTGGAAACAAACAGCAGGAGAGCCAGTGCGGAGGGTCCGTATCACACAAGGATGGAAAGAGAAAAGGAAAAATATCCAGGGTAAATAGCACTCATAGTAGTTACTCATCCTGAAACTGGAAACCAGCGGGACAGTTACTGGAAAATGTACAGGTCACATGGACTATCCATTTAGGAGCTTTATTTGTCATTCGGAATTCAAATTCAAAATACAGCTTTTATCAAGAGAAATGACAAAAGTCTGTCTGGAGATTATAAATTAAAAGGCCACGTTATTAATAAATAACTGACTGGTTCTCTTAGAATATCTCTTATATAATATCTTCTATGCTCTATCTTTCAACTAATGTCACTTATAGTTCCTCTCTGCTGATGGGCTGATTGCAGTCACCTGCAGTGAAGTGAAGCAAACGACTCTGAATGGGTCAACAGCTTGGCAGAGGGCTTAAATAGACAGGGGAACCGGGCGGCTGCTGCTGCTGCTACGTCTGTATCAAACTGCATCCACGCTCAAGATTCAAAGACAATGAATATCCGCATGCTGATTTTTTTTTATTATTTTTTTTTAACATTTTGTTCTTATGTTGAAGGCAAACAGTTTAAGTAGCAAAAGTGCCTTCAGATTGAGTGAAGTAAAGCAGCCTGGTTAACCAGCTTCTTTACAGCTGTTTGGGCAGCACTCCATAGATCAGTGTTTCTCAAAGAAAAAGCCAGAGGCAGAGGACAATGAAGAGTTTTCCAGCGTACACTTTCTAGTGAAGTTATAATCTTTGTTAGTTTCGCCCAATTAGACATCAGTTTCTGTTCTTAATAATTTGTCAAAGCAAAAAAACAAACCTGATAAAGAAGCTGAGCAAAGATTTTTTGGAACAAGGACATGATTACAGAGAAACATTCAAATTTAGTGGAAATATGGGAACAAATTTCACTACATATCATTTATCTTTTTCCTTTTCGTTTCACCTATCCCTTCTCTTTAATCTGTTGCTTTATGACAGCTATTTGACAACTACGCATAACTTAAGCCAAGCACAACTTCTTAAATCCTTGAAGCGGATCGGTTATTTCTAGAGGCGACGTGCAGTTGCCTGGCCCACAATCACTCAATCCTCCCCTCCAAAAAACACATTCTGAATAAAAATTCTTCAACTGTTTTTTTTCTTTCTCTCTTTCATCCCAACTAGTTTTCCACCGGACAGACTGTAAATTTATCTGAACTACGTGTGTCCATAAAAAAACCGAAAAACAACAAGCCTCTGACATGCAGTTTGAGATGGCTGGAAGATAACCCTGCAACCGGAGGAGCGATGAGCTCATCACTGAATCAGCACAGTTACATCCAAAATGAGCGTCTATTACAGCCAGGCACTGTTGTGTTTGGGAGGAGGAGGGAAACCTGGAGATCCATCTCCTGTTTCCTTCTCGCCCATGAGTGTGTGTGTGTGTGTGTGTGTGTGTGTGTCCTCTCCTCTTTCACGCAACCCTCACCTCCATCCGTCCTCCCAGGTAGGATGTGTGAGAGGTGGGTCCAATCTGGACCATCTGGGCCTTGGTCTTGGTCTGAGGAGGAGGAGGAGGAGGAGGAGGACAAACATAACAGATGTTCCGCCGCTGCCGAGGTTCAGTTTCAGCTGCAGTCGAGTGTGAAGCGGCGAGATCTCGGTGTGATTTACACCCTGCACTCTCCTCCTCATCCTCCTCCTCTTCCAACCGTGTCCCACTACCACCATCATTTTTACTACGCTCAACTTTCCCCTCTTCACTTCCCCTTTTCCTCCTCCTCCTCTTCGTGTCTCCCAGTTTTTATCGTCCGTGCTTCACCTCCTCCTCACTGTTGCCCCTCATTGCGTCTCCTCTCCCTCGACAACAGTTTTTTTTTTTATCTCTTCTTCTCTTCACGGTCCTCCTCCTCCTTCTTCTTGCCATCGTCTGATTTACACGGGAGTTTGCACTTGGGAGTTCAGAGAGCATTCGGCTGACGTGCATCCAAATCAAGTCAAGTTCTTTCATCTCACACATTTTCCAATCAGTAAATCCTGCGCAATTAATCTTAGAAATGTCCAGAAAAACAGCATTAATATCTGTCGACAGCCTCCAGCAAAAAAAACCCCGAGTGTTGGCTTCTTGCTAAAACTGACGCTGTGTATTTTAACACATTTCTTGCCATGTCGACCAAGCAAAAGAATGAAAGGGTAGACTTTTTTTCTTTTGAAAACGGGGTCCAAACGTTGTTTACTGTTATGGGAGCAGCGCTCATTAAATGGGGGACTTGTGGGTTCAGCTGGTGGTCATCCAAGAGCTGAGCTTCAAAGTGACACCAGGGTCCCTTTTACACCCGTTTCCTAATCAGATTACTCCAGACTGGACTCCAGACTGGACTTCGGACTCTTGATCTCCATGCAACACAATATTTAGCCCGCTGTTTGCGGCCTCCTGCAGCCAGTGAGCAGAGATCATGACCTGTTTGGAGTGTTTTTGCTGAATTTCGTCTCTCAGTGGATGACACTTGGATGAAACGAGCTCTGTGTCAGGCCAAGTCGGCAGCCGGTGCCACCGCTGTGTTTGTAGTTTTCCTGAATCCCGTTGTGCTCCTCGTTCCCACCGCAGATTGTTCTCGCAGACAGCCTGTGTCCCTCTTGCCCGAGTGTGATAAGGTGCGAAACCAGAGCGTGGGCTCAGACCTGTTGTTTTCTTGTCACACTTTCCGCCCAGGCACCGCTTCGCCCCGTTCTCCTCCATCACCCTAATCTCCGTGTCCCCTCGCACTGCCGCCTCCTCCTCCTTCTCCTCCTCCCTTTGATGTTCCTCGTCAGCGTCACTTCTGCCCCCCCCCCCATCCCCTCCACCCACCACCACCCAACACTCCAAACCAGACACCCTGGTTATCCCACACTTCACACAAAACAGTCATTGTGAGAGAGAAAGGTAGAGAGAGAGAGAGAGAGAGAGAGAGAGAGAGAGAGAGAGACATCTTGCCCGACCTTGGAGGGATAAAACTATGGAACATTTTAGTCTTGAAAGCTTTAGTATTCATGCAAACGTGTCTCGTGAAAAGAAAAGATTCATTTCCCTCCTGCCTCCTCCTGTCGATCACTCAGCTGCTCCTTAGAGTGGAGGCCACAGTGGATCTTCTGCCCGCGACTTCAAAATCTCATTTCATCCATAATATCCCATCTTCACTCAAACTTTATCTCATTTACAAACTCTTATCTATAAAATCTTACCTTATCTGAAGGTCTTTCTAATACAAAAGAACATTTAGACCACCTTAAGCAGGAGACCATGACAAGACCACGGCAGACCAAGTCACCACCACAACACTTCTTGTCTTGTCCATTCATAATGAAACAAGAAAATCAGGAAGCAACTAATTACTTCAATGATCCGTCCCATCAGGAAATGTTTTTTCACAGGAAAAAAAAACACTGCCCGTTTTTCTGCTAACGACTTTTGTTCATTTTTTAAACCAACATCCGCACTGATGGAAGTCAAGTGTTTGCCACATCCGCCCCTGCGCTGCTGTGTCAATGAGATTCCTCAGATGTGGCCCCCTCCCGTCACCCACGCACCCCACCAACCCCCCGACCTCCAACTACCTCGTTTCCTAAATCCTTTTGTACGAACGCAAAGAGTCGTAAAGAACAAATGGGATTTCTCCAGTGGCTCGACCTGCTACCATGGAGCCTGATCCCCTAAAACCCCGGCAGAAATCCCCTTATCGAACCCGGGCACCTCCTCCACCTCCTCCTCTTCCTCCACCTCCTCCCCGACTTTGTCCACTCTTCCCATACAGCCTAATCTTGACCCCGGCCTGCTCCGCCTTGCTCCCCTAATCCTGACCACCATCCTCCTCCACCTCCTCCTTCCTCTCCTCCACCTCCTCCTTCCTCTCCTCCCCCGCCTCCTCCTCCAGGCTGCGTCAGTATAACGAATGCGGCCCCGTCCTGAAAAGCAGCACGCCGCCGCGCCGTGATGGATGTGCACATCATGGCCACAGTTTACAAAAGCCTCTGTGGACACGGTGCAGCCCCCCCCACTCGCCCAGACCCTGTCGCTGGGGTTGGCGAACGCACGCATGCACGCGGAGGGGCTCGTAGCAACTCTTAAAACCCGATAGTGGAGATGGTGGGGAACCTCATCCATAAATGTCAACCCCCGGCTCTTTCCAGCGCCCTCCCCCAACCTCCCCCAACTCCCACTTCCAGCACCGACAGCGACTGCGGAGAGAGTTTTAAGTTATCCCGAGTTCGTTCCGGAGGGGTCGTGTGTGTGTGTGTGTGTGTGTGTGTGTGCATGCTTAGAGGGGGTCGACGATGGGGAGAAAAAGTCTGGTGTGAAATTGAAGATGAATTGTTTGTCACTGAGGAATGCGCTGCAGAGAGGTGCAGGGAGTGACGGCCTTATTCTGTTCGGGCTATAAAAAAAAAAAGAGAGGAAAAAAATAAATCTTTTTTTTCCGCACTTATTTTTCCGTCTCGCGCCATTTTTCATTCCTCCGCCAACCGTCGGGCTGTAAATCAAGCGGGATTCCTCGGACAGCGAGACACGGGGCAGCAAAGCCGTCATCAATAATCACCCCCCGCCTCCCACCTATCCCAACACCCCCCTCACCTCTGCATGAACTCCAAAGAATATTGCATCCGCTATCTAACTCATCTCCATCCCGACTCACCTCGGACACGTACGCCCGTCCGAGCGGTAACCCGAGCCTCTGCGTGATATTGCAGGAGGGGGGATTTGTGTTTGTGTTTGTGCACACGTACGTGTGTGTGTGTGTGTTCGTAACAGAGTAGGAAGTGGCGGATGGGAGGGACAGCGTCAGATCCCAAATCCAACATCAGCCACCTGTGTGTTATCGGGGCCAGCGCTGGTAATCCCTGCTTGCCCTCCATCTGCCCTCTTGGCCTGCGGAGGAGGGGAAAAGAGAAAAAACACTCAGAATGTACATCTTGTTTGATCTCACTCCACTCCGGTTCACTCCTCGACACCCCCCCGCTCCTCGTGGGCAGGACTTGGGGAAAACTGCGGCGGATGATGAAAGGTGATTATCTCTCACAGCCTGTGATCCATTTATATTGCTGGGGTTATTATCAAACGCAATCAAAGCATTTCCATGTGTGATTTTTGATGGCGAAGATGGAAAGGGCCCTCGGCACGCCACCCCTCCCCCACCTCCCCCAGGCAGGAATGAAAATAAACCCGTTTTCACGTCTGAGGGGGGAATTTCTGCGCGGGCGTAATTCAGCCGGAGCAGGTGAAGACCCCGAGATGCAAATAAAAGAGAGCGTGAACTCTTGGCTGCGCACTGTAATTTCCTCATCAAGGGGTGAAAAAGACGCTCTGTCACACGATCGGCCTCCATCCAAATCACATCTCGGCGCTTAATTAGACGGCAGGCAGCCGCTGCCGCCCTCCACCGACTCCACAGCTGGAGCCTTGGGACGCAGGAGCCAACTTGTCAACCGCACGCTGCACCCGCAAACCACCACGCCGCGCAATTTGGAATTTTTTAACCCCCCACCACCACCACCTCCCCAAAGGTTCCCCCCGACCTGTTTTTGCCATTTTCTCCCCTGCAGACATTTCCAAAGGGGGGAACTCCGTTGCGGGGACGCGGGGTAAACCTATCCTACAAGGGAAGCCATTCTTTTGAAGGATCACTAAATTTCAGTTGTAATTTAATTCCCGCTCGCCTCGCCGCCTGCATATCACCGCGCGGCGCGTCTCCGAGGTACAACTTATGGAGAATAATAGCCGGGGGTCTCCGTTGTACACCGGCTGGGTTGTTATTTCTTTACAGTGCAGCAATCATAAAGGGTCCGCGCTCGCAAATATACATGGTGCGCGAGAGCCCCATTAACAGCGGACAGATGGGAGTTACGGTCACACCGAGGCATCAGTTTAAAATCATAAAGCCTCTAAATTAATCTCCAGTTGTCAGTGATTTATAGCGTCACAGTGTGGTAGGACGGCTGGAACGCTGAGTCCTTGCAAAAGAGACAGAAAACGGCATCAGCGCCTCCCTAAAAGCCAGGCTCATCTTGTGATTCTCTGCTAGGAGTGCTTTCAAGATTCAACATTCAAGAACTTTATTTGTCACATGCTCACAGGATGTGCAGTGGAATGTAAAAGTGGCAATGTTTCCACAAAATGTAAGCTCAAAAAACAACATTCACAGTGAAGAAAGTAGCAGGAACAATCTGGAATAACACAATGCACAACCAACTTTTGTTGCAGCACCCGAGATCGCAAGATCTTCAACCGCATGAAGAAAAGTGGTTGCCAACTTGGATCAGTTTGGGGTGGTGAGTCAACTGCATCCTTGGCCACTTTTACCATTTGGATTTGGTTTGGTCGTGTTGTTGTCGCCTAAGTGTTGCAAATGCAAAAACATTCAGTCACAGAAAATAACTCATCAGAATTGGAGGTTTGTGGGATGTTTGTCATTAAAAGCTTGATTTAAAAACATTATAAATATTATGTTCTACTTTTTTTTTAATAGCCAGTAAGAATACACACACATGTGTATGTGCCACATGTGTTGCTTGTCATCTGCTGAGTGGGTGCTGATCGTCTTTACATTCGGTCGGTCATTTGGAAGGTTAATCAGCATCACAGTGAGCAGGTCGTACTTCGTGGTAACAGTCTCAGGCTAAGCAGCCGGTCGGCTAGGCTTAGCTCGCAGTTATTAGCGAACACTGGTTTCTTGGTGTTTGTGCAGGTGACAAGAGGAACCTCTGCTGCGACGTCAGCGCTGCCACAGCACTGCGTCAAGAAAAACAACTTTGGTTTTCCCTTCTCATGCTTGCCTAAGATTTGAACCAGCCTCCACTTTGGGTTTACGACAGTGGGAGGGAGTCAAGGCAGTCTGCAAGGTTTTGGGCAGGAACAGAAAACTGATGGATGGCGACAGTTCCCACATTATTCTGCCACAAGTCAGCGGCTGCTGCTCTCCAAGCTGCACCTTCAGGTTCCAGGAGCAACGCTGGGAACTTCTTGCGCGGCATATCGTCCCGCTTCACGTCTCTCACCCCCTAGACCCTGACTTTGATACTGTGACAATTCTGGACGACTCCAGCGGTTTTAAGTCTTAGTTCCACATCACCGCCACCCCTCCAGCCCCCACCAGTAATCAGACACTGCTTCCCCTTCTTCAGGAGCGAAAGCGGGAATGAAATCTATCGTTTCCAGATCAGTGGAGGGGGGAGAGTGAAGGCGGGGGAGGGATGGCGTGACCTGCTTTGATCCCCCTCCCGAAGATCGTCCTTGCGCCCACCCCCTCCACCTGCACGGCCCCTCCCGTCCTCTCCCACCCCTCCTCTAGTGTGGATGTTCTGCCCTGCCAAGCACCTGTCTGCAGGTATGAAATTAGAGAGATCGCTGTTCAAGGTTTTATGCCCGAACACAATGTCTCCACTGCTCTCAGCTGCCTGTCCCCGTCCTCCCCCAACCCCACCACCATCCACCCCCACCTCTTTATCTCTCCATCGCTGCCCGCCCGCCCCGGCCACATCTGTCAGCATCAGAAACTCCAGACGAATTACGGCGCTGGAGTGGCACAAAATGGAGGCGCTGATGAACACAATCGGAACAGGGGATCTGCCGTTCAGAGGTGCTAAAAAACACAACACTTCCCCAGCGTTCCAGGACACTTAACGGGAACTCTTAACATTCTTGTTCCAGCTCGATCACCTGTTGAGTCTGAAGACAGCGGCGAGGTTGTCTGGCAGACCCGGCCTGTAATTGCTCCTTGGAGCCGAAAACAGAGACGAGAGCTGCAGGGAGAAAGCAGCGGCGTCGGTGGAATTCCGACCGGAGACCCTAAAGCAAAGACTGTCAGTGTTGATATTAATTCAACACCCTGCCAGCGTCGAGATAGATCCTGAAATTTATTGCTTCTGACAGCTCTGATGTGTTCGGCTAATGAAAGGAGTGGGTTACCGCAGATGCTTTCAAATCAAGACAAATAAAGTTGCATTGGCCGAGGGGGAGGAAAATCCCCTTGGATTTTGTGTTGGGTTCTTGCAAGAGCACATACCAAAAATGATTGAGCAATGTCTTATTTTGTTTTGATTTTTGGCACAATAGCAAAGTGTCATCGGCATCTACCAGAGAAACCGATTATTTTGGGGAACGATGACCTAAAACGTTTCGGAGGTTTGGGGTTGAAAGTCGTCAGTCAGTCGTCGTCTGTCACCATTTCCATTCCTTCTGCCTGTTAGCGTGAGGAAAACACGGCACTGTTATCTACAATCACACAAGTCTGGGAGCGAGGTCTCTCCTTAAAGGGATAGTCCACCCAGAGTTGAACATTTCATCGAAATGCTATTGTGCCACTTTATCAATGGAACATTACCTAATTACTGGGACCATTCCCATGGACCAGTGCTTCAGTCCACTGACTTCTTCATTTTTCCATCAGTTGTATGAATTCTCATAGCTTCAGCGGAGACAAAGAGCTCCGAAGGTCCC
Organism: Thamnaconus septentrionalis; assembly: GCA_009823395.1. Lineage (NCBI taxonomy): Eukaryota > Metazoa > Chordata > Actinopteri > Tetraodontiformes > Monacanthidae > Thamnaconus > Thamnaconus septentrionalis. Next base: position 487,704 of record CM020506.1, on the reverse strand, counting down.
CTTGGACCACCATGGTTGCTGCTGCTGCTGCTGCTGCTGCTGCTGCTAATCCCGGAGGTGATATCTGTGGTCGGGATCAGCTCTCACCTCAGCCAGTCCCCTCATGTCTTTGGCCAAAACAGAAGCCCACAGGCACCCCCGGCCCACCAACCCCTCCCCAATCCCTGCATGGAATGCGACAAGTCATGGGACGGCGAGCGCCGCATCCTTTGCCTCGCTCCTCCGTCTCCTTCCTCCACGGAGGAACCTCGGCCGTCAAAGCTGGAGGATATGAGACACAATCACCAGTGACCCTGTTTCACCTCCAATATCTCAGGTGTGTTCGACATACGACACAAAGTCTGTGACAAAAAAAAAAGCCGTCGGGCCAGAGATCAGAGTGTGTGTTCTCTCCAGAAGCCGGCCTCCTTCATTGCAACAGGCAATCATTCAAAAAAGACAGAAGCCGTTTTTTTTTTCTCTTTCAGGGCGAGTTGACGCCCAGCGGACGCTCAGTTCCGTCCTGCATGGCTCATAAATCACGGATGGCAGCGGGGCGCTCGGTGTCAGCGTCTTAAATCCGTCCACCCAAACGCTCCCTGCTCGGCTCTGGATTTTATCCAACATGACTTTTGCATGTCAGGGTCCCATTTGCAGCCGGGGATGAAATCTCTCCTGCCAGCTGAGGTCGAGTAAAATAATATGCGGGCAGATTTGCGACGGGGAACTGATATGGATCCAAATGGCAGATGACAGCGGCAACAGGGACGTGTGTGTGTGTGTGTGTGTGTGTGTGCACACACCCCCCACCTTAAAACTACAGCAGGAGATCTGTCATCTGACTCGTATTACGAGGGCGGCAGGGATCCTCTGGTCAATTCTGGCTGACGGATGAAGAGCAGAGCGAGGCTGGCAGCTATGTCAACAAGACGTACGGCCTCCGCCGACATCTGCCACCCTGGGTCGAGCCCTCGGCCCCTCTCCCCATCAGCTCCGTCCTGCTCTCTCTCGCTGCCGCGGACGCCAGATGTGTCTGCCGCGCACATCTGTCACAGCCTTGACCCTGTCACCTCCCGCCGCAGCCAGGATTTGGCAAACGTGCTTAATTGATTTTGTTGGGTTTCTTTTTTTTTTAAAAAAAGAAAGAAGAAAAACAGTAGCGCCATTTAGCTGCTCAGACATCACATTGCCGTTCAGCGATTTTACAGAACCCATGAATTAGCGACAGTTAACCAAACAGGACGAAATTGAACTTAAATGTTTATTACATTGGATTGGATTTTCTGACTGTGATCCTTAATAGGCAGGGAGATAATAAGAAATATTGACTCGCCAGCTGCCCAAAGCACTCACCAAAAACAGTGTTGTTACTCCTGAGTACTAGCATCCGTCCTCGAGCAAATTGCCAGAGAACAAAAGAATTGAGGCATATACAGTAGGAGTGTAAAAAGGTTTGGCAGAGATAATTTACATATAAATACAACGTATAATGAATTATGACTTTGTTTTATTGATTTATCAACATCAAATGGATATAAAAAATCCACACTTGTGCTTTTAGCTAGCTCACATCTTGAGCTAATAAGCGTTCATATTTACATAACGAGTGGCTCCACTTGTGTTACACTATCCATATGTGCAGCAGCCCAGACCAGGGCTCTGCTTTCACACCTGACATCGCAGCTGAGAAAGATGCGAGACATCAGAAAACGGGGATTAAATTTAACATAGCTTGCGATATGCTTCCTGACCACCGCTAACAGATTTTACATATGGGGCCATAAAATAACTTGAGCTTCATCAAAGTGTCGGCGCACAACTTGACTTGATTTTTTTAACTTATTTTATTTTCCACCGCGCTCGGGGACGATGACGCCGCGAAGCGTCAGCGCGGGGCGCCATAAATCAGGAAAACCTCACATGGCGTAAATCGAAACACGTGCTCGAATCAGGCGCCGGCTCATTTTCAGCACTTCAGCGCTAACAAGAAACACTTGCATCGAGTTGCAAGAAACGGCTCGTACCTGACGGTGGGTGCCGGCCATTTCTCAGGCGACCCCCAGTAGGACGCGGCGACGGTGCTTTCACAGGCGAACCTGGGAGGTGCAGAACATTAAAGCTGTCGAATCTTTTTTTTTTTTTTTTCTGGGTCTTGAACATTCTTGGGCAAGAGGAGGATTTGGTTATCTTCCGTCTCTCCCCCAGCCTCGTAGATACGAGACGTAAAGCGGCAGATACGTCTTCTTCTGTGATGTTATCAGGGCCTTCAGAATGCTGCGAACACAGCGGTGGAGCGACCGCAGAGCAAAGTTTCCCCCTCGTTTCACCTCAAGGGTTTACGTCAAACGAGTGAGAAGAGCTGTTTCATCGAACGAGGAGGCACTGAATGTAGCAGTGTATTTAGGTCTTGTGTCTTTGGGAAGAAAAGGCAAAATGCACTAGAGGTGCAAGTGTAACATGGATTAAATAGATTGGAATTATGCAATGAAGATGCATTTTATTGTTGGATGTCATCAAATTTCATTTTTGGTGTGTTTAAATCGTTTTTCAAAGGTTTTAAATCACACCAATGAAATGTAGATTAGAGGAAGACGTCCGACAGACTGCTGAGCAAAGATCGAGGGTGACTGTTTGATCATTGACAGGAATCTCCCTTCGCATCCCAACACACTCGTCCATTTCCTTCCAAACAAATCAAACAACCAGCCACACCGACATTCATACCTACCAACGACCTTCAGACCTCCCAGTTCACCCACTGCGAATGCCTTTGGACTGGAGAGACTCTTCACATCCCTTTCACAACAGATGGACGTAGTGACTTCAGTTGTGCAAATAACCACAATGTCAGGAACCAACAAGATACAAGAACTTTCCTCACAAAGTAAAAAAAAAAAAAAAAAGTCTAATTGTATTGATTTGTCATTGCGCAGATAACCTGACAACTTTGCCAATGAGTTTGCTGTCATTTGGGCATGAAGCAGGAAAACCACAGGGCTCTCTGATGTTTAGCTCAATCTAAATCAGTGCAGCACCGTGATGTCACCTCAGCTGCTTCTCCACGCTGGGACAGGCTGCCAGCGGCTCAGATGGGGAGAAGTCTTCAATCTGAAGAAGCTTTGCGACCATAAGTAATTCCAGCTGCAAAGTGGCCCGTGTCTCTTCCAAATGATATCATTTGTGCAAAACATTGTGTAGAAAACAGACATAAAGGGATCGGCCCTCGCAGACTGGGTCCTTTAAACGAGGATGAAATCAGCCCTCCAGAGTTCTTGAGAGGGAGACATTCCAATGAAATGATTCCAAACAAAGCATTTCATTTTCACTGTCATGGGGTCCATAAGTGTCCTGGTGGCTTGCACAGCCATTTATTTGTCTTCTGTCATCTTTACATTTTTGTTTTAAATACAGCGAGTGTTGAGTTGGAACAGATGCAGCTACAATCAGTTCAAGTGGACAAAGTCATTGAAGTGGACATATTTCATACAAAATAAACAATTAATGATTAAATTTGAAAAGAAGAGTAGAGATTTTTATTTTGCCCAAATCCAAAACAATATTAATCAGCCAATAACTCATCTGTTAATAAATTCCGCCATATTTCACACAATTGCACCACAAGGCACTTCTTGCAAAAAACCTTAAAAAAAAAAAACATTCTGTGCCTTGCAAAACGGAAGTCGTTGCATTGTTGGATGTCTTGACTTGGCATTGCACAGAATCCTGCCACTAGCTGCACAAGCTCCAAGGCTGTTCCAAAGACAGCCAGGTAGACTTCGGTTGAACTCCCACCTTCGGTGTTGAGCAGCTGCAGCGGGAGCAATGGAGCGTCTCCACTCCCACCAGCCAGCTCTTCCATCTCTTCACCATCGCATTCATCCAGGAAACATCAAAAGCATTGCAGCGTCTCAGACCTCACCTGGCGGCGACGCCCCGGGGGAACACCCGCGGCCCAGAACAACCAGTCAGGGAGACGGCTACTCTGCATGTGGCAGCGGTGCATGCAGGGAACTTTTCAGCAAGCGGGCTGAAAAACTTTATTGACGGTAGACAGAGAATGGCGTGCAAACCATGTGGGCGCCTTGTTTTTTTTTGTTTCCCCAGCTGTGTGTTTGGGGTTATGCCTCGCACAGATAAGAGGCAGGGATGTGAATGTGAGATGATTAAAGAGCTGGGAGCCACATCCAGTGTGTGTGTGTGTGGGCGTGTGGGTGTGCGCGCGTCCTCGCTCGGTGCCGTGTTGTTGGAGAAGAGCGCTACTCCAACACACACAACCATCATCTGACGGCAGAGTAATTACAAGGTTTTGGCTGCGGCGTTGGATTTTTATAAGGCCAGGAGGAGACGACGTGTGGCTTGGAGAAAACAGAGAGGAGGAGAAATAACAGAGGCAGAGCAGAGGCAGAGGCGCGCTGATGAAAAGAAGAGATAAGAGCAGATTAAAATCGCTCGCTGTTGTGCTCCCTGTGTTCTCAGCTTGGCTCGCAGGGATATTTTGAGAGGGCAACACTTTTCACGTGCTCGTCATTTTATATTAAAGGAACCCCCCCCCCCCCACCACGGGGGGCTGATGTTCTGCAAAACGATACTCAAGCCTCAATACTCAGAAAAACAGTCGTCCAGAATTTAATTCTAATCATAAAGTATCAACATAGAAAAGAGAAGCACAAGAAAAAAATAGTCTGTGGGCCAGTTTATGAATTTGAAACACTTTTCTTAAAATTTCCCTCCTCTTAACCAATTGAGCTTTCGTAAAAAAAAAAATAAAATAAATAAAGTATTGGTCTCAGCAGCGCCACCTGTGGTTTTGCTCAGATCGGATTGGAAATCAGTTATATTACACGTCACTGTGAGGAGTTTTCACATTAAAAGAGGAGTGCCTTCCTTCCAAAGGCAATCATCATAGCAGACTTTAAACATGTGACACTTTCTCACAGCCAAAGTCTCAGTCAGAAACATGTTTTTGTCCTTCACGTTTCTTTTTAGTCAAACACCAAAACTTTACAAAGACCGGGGGGAATTCCTGCAGGGTCGCCGTTTGCAGGACGTCGCCTGCTTTCCTCCAGAGGTTATTTTTCAGGCTGCACCTGCTGGAAACAACAGGCGGCAGAACCGAGTGCAGTAACAGAAACTGTTTTCCTTCATCCAATCAATCACGGCGGGAGGACAACATTCCTCCTCCCGCCACATCCACAGCAGTTTTCCTCGTTTCTGCACCGTCCGACAGGGCCGCACCTTCCGTCGCCTGCCCGGTTTCACGTTTGTTTAAACTAATTTGCAGCTTCCTGTTTGGTCCTGGCCGCAGCGCTCCCATTGGTGGCTGCCAGTGGAACGGCTCGACTGGCGAAAGAAAAGACTCAGGACCCGCAACAATGTCAAACACGTTTTCCTTTCTGGGGGGGTTTGGGTTTTCTGTTGTCGAGTGCTCAGCGCTCAGGTCAGTTGTGTAGGTTTGAATGAGTAAAACAGATGAAATTGACATTCAGATTTTCTCGTTAGCCTAAGAGGAGAAAAGGATCGACAAGCAACTAACGACAAACAACAGTAGACCAAATGGACAAATGAAAAATAATAAAAATCATTTCAAGATTGTAAAATAACAAAAGCAACTCTTGTCTTTGAGTTCCCGAAAAAGCTCTATACAAAAAATACTATAAAAGTACTTTTTTAATATATATATATGTATATATACTATACACAAAAGTGATGTATTAGTTGTAGTATTCCAGGTAGGAACAAAGTCCAAGCTGGAGAGAGAGAGATCCACTCCATAAAATTTAACCTCCCCCAACTCCCAATCCAACTTCCCTCCCTTCTCCACGCTGTTGGACTGCGCTCCGACTCTCGGCCCTAGCGGGGGCGCTGTTCGCTCGCTGAGGACCAGAAACCACGTCAAACCAGCCAGAACGCAGCGAGCGGCATGAATGAACCCAGTCTAAAGTTCTGGTTTGCGAATATGTTCTCCATCTGTTATTATCCAAGTGTGTGTGTGTGTGGGTGCGTAGGATGTGTGCCCAAGCAAACACACACCACACACATAGCCCACCGTATGGCAGCTGAGGGGTATTAGTTACAGGATTTTGAAATTATTTGTTTTAAAACAACCTTGACTGTGTGTTCTTGGGCAACCGGTGCCAACTTTTGCATCTGTGTGTGTATCCAGCAGGACCAGGCCCTGTATTTTTGTGCGGGAGAAAGCTGTGTGTGTGTGTGTGTGTGTGTGTGTGTGTGTGTGTGTACGCGTGTGAATGCCTGTCTGCATGTGTGCATTCCTCAGAGGACCCTGCGTGGATCAAAGCTGATGACACCCCAGGCAGTGTCCTCCTGAGGGAGCCAGCTGTCAGATCTGGGATCAGAGATCAGCGGCGTCTGCCTGCTCGGCTCTCCGCTCGCCTCTCCGTGGGGTCTGTCGCAGCAAGTTAGCGCTCGGCCAGAGGCCGCCAGAGGCGCCCGGATCAGAACCGCAGCCGAGGAACAGCCGGTGACGACGGGAGCGTCCGGGAAAAAGGAGTCGAAGGAGAGCGGAGTCGTCGACAAGCAATCGATGAGTCTCTTTTTGTAGCTTTTGAGTTTTGTTTTCACCAGCGAATCTTTTTTTGGAGACGCGCGACGGCTTCCTTTTGCCTCCCGTGTTTTGCGCGAGGCTGCAGAAACTCCGATATCCAACTCCAGACAATGTCAACATCCTCCTGCCGCGACGCGACGTGGAAAAGCACGTACGTGCGAATTAGATTGCGCGACCGTGGTCGGTTTAACGTCGGCTGTTGTTGAAGAGCTTCGATTACCGAAAAGGAAATTAGAAAATTCTGCCGTGGCCTTCGACAGCTCTTGAGGAGCCCCCGCTGGTGACAGAGACTTGAGGCAGAAAAAGCAGCTTTTAAATCATTGGAATAATATTGGAATTGATTATTTTACAATGAAACTGCGTGACTCCGAATCAGTTTGATTTACCCCCCGACATTTATTTTTGAAAACTTCTGGCTGCTCGCGTTTCTTGAGCCGTCTGGACTCCAGCTGGAAAAGTCGCAGCGCTCCCAGATCGCAGACATCAACTTGGAGAGCGAGATATTAACATGAATACAGGAGCGATGCCACCTGAAAACGGAGGGGAAAATATACACGTACATTTACGCGTAATTACACTTTAATTGCGTCCATTCGGCGTTTCATAACGTCCGTGAGCCCTTCCCCACAACACCACCCCCCCTCTTCTCTGATCCTGGTCCGACTGAAAAGGGGCTCAGAAATGTTCAAAATAACTTCAAAAAAAAAAAAAAAAAACAGGGCGATGCGTTACAGATCTGCCATATAAAACAGGCCGACGGTGGTGAAATGACTCAGCCCGGCCGCCTTGGCCGCCGCCTCTGTGTGTAATGGTGGGAGGGGGTTTCGGGGGGGGGGGAGGCGTTTGCGGCCCTGACTGAGCGCCAGCGCTCCGGTCAGTCCAGCCCAGGTTGATGTGCCGCCAGCTCCGGGGCTTGGCAGGGCCGCTTTGAAAAAAGCCGTCTTTACCTCTGCAGCGGTCAGCAGTGTCAACAGCTCCATCAGGCCACATGCACGCGCGGGGGAGGTGGCGGCGGGCGGGGGAGGGGTGCGGCAGTGAATCAGCGCGACTGGAAGGGCCTCTCTGTGCACGAGCCCCCTTTTAAGGGGGCGCGATGATCCCTGCGTCAGCCAAATATGCCCAGGGGTGGGCAAACCTTTTGACTGGTGGGCCACAGTGGGTTCTAAAATTTAACAGAGGGAGCCGGAGCAGGAGCAGATGGATGTTGTGAGTGTTTTGGTGAGCCACTGAAAATGAGAAACAAATGCATCATGGGATATATAGAAAACGTGCTTGAATGTCAATTGAAAATGAACAAACTGTGTCTTTGAAGCCCCACAGTATTTAGCTCTTGACTGGCATGACTCTTAAGACACTGAAAAAATGGATGAACTCCAGCTACTTCATTGCTTACTTACTATTAAAATAGTTCCTTCAAGTTCGGAGGACCAGATTAAAAAGCTCAACAGGCCGCATCTGGCCCCCGGGCCGTAGTTTGCCAAACATACAGTAGTTTGCCCACGTCTGCTCTAGCTACACAGTCACTTTTCAGTTTCCACTTTCTTTTTGCCCCCGTGGTTGATGTAATAACGGGAATAAAAGACGTAGCAAAAGGTTCCTTACGGCAGCCCACGTGCTGCGTTCAAGGCCCGGGCTGAGCGCTGCGGTCATTTTTTACGCCGTCCCCCAGATGAAAGGTTGGCGAAAGAAACGCGACGATAGCTTTCCATCTCTGGGCTTGGAATTGAGAGTGACCGTGTCGCAGCGGGACCGCGGCGCTGACCCCTGTCAGCACGCCGGCGGAGATGCCGTATGAATGAGGCACTGATCCGCCAAAACACTGGCACCGAACCCAATCAAACAGCTTTTGCACGGTGCCGCGGTAGAAGGCAAAACTTGTCCAAAGTGGGGGGAAAAAATGTGAGATTCTGATAAAGGGGGAAAACGGCTTCCATTTCTGTTAGCTTCTCGCTCCCGAGCAGCGGACGATATTTTGTTCCCGCTGGCTGACGTTGATTCACAGGCGTCGTCGGCTGGGACTCGGCAGAGTTTATTAGGTCCATGCCGTACAGCGCAGCTGGCTGTGGCCTCAGATGGTTCTTTAACTCACACAATGCGTAGCTGGCAACAAGATGTGACTCTGGAGTTCCGCTGGAGTTTGGAAACACAACCAGGGTTTAGGCACAGTCGTTTTTTTCGAGGACGTTTCCTCGGGAACCGGCGTTTGAATGAATAACTAAGAGCATTAAACCCAAACGCACCCCACTGACATCCCTCTGGCCCCCAGCAGCAAATTTAATATTTTACACAAATATTGGTTTTTAGTTGCATTGGTGAACACGAGCAAAGACATAGTATGTCGAGAAGGAAACCTTTCTAAAACTTTATGAACCAAGCTGAAATAAAAATCAGTGGACTTTTTTATTAAAACTATAAAACATTAGCTTTCCAAACTTGCTGCTGCTTTGCTCCAAAAAAGTCGCAGGTGAAAACATGTGACCCGTCCCATCCTTGGAGCTCCTGGTGTCGTTCGAGGTCGGTGGAGGACCGCTGCGGCTGAAAGACAATGACGCAGCCGGAGATGACTGAATCTAAGTTGGGCGCACGGCGGGTGGCAGCAGCTGGAGTTGAGGGGCTGGAGGGGGGTCGGCGGGGGTGCCGGGTGTGTGGGGGTGACCCTGTTAATGACCAGGGTATCGGCCGATGGCATGCCAGCAGCAGGAAAATGACTGATTAACGCTCTGCGCCGCAGCTCGGGTTTCTGTGTCGTCGGCGTGAACAACGGTGACATTCGGGTAGCGGCGCTGCGTCTTTCATGTCGCCGCTGCCCTTTTGCACCTTGCTCTTAAAGCTCCCCTGGAGCTCCCACTTAAGGCTGTTACCCCCTCCTCCGCCCGGACGCACACACACACACACACACACACACAAACATTCCCTGTCTCTGCCCTCCCTCCATCTCTTTCTCACTCCCTGCTACTCCCTCCTCTCAGCTCAAACTATAAGAGCCAGACTGAGGAGCGCGCACACACACACACACACACACACACTGAGGCGTACACGCTGAACGGCTCCTGCTCACATGCATGCACACACTTGCTGCCCGTGCATCCAGCAGAACAGACTCGCAGGGCTGCGCAGTCGCGAGGCCACGCTGTGTGATTGAGAGAGCGCAGACGGACAGAAAGAACCAGAAAGAGAACCAGAAAGAGGAGAAGGACTATTTTCTCTCCAGCTTGCCGGAGTGCACCGGTTGTGGAGCACTTGTGTGGCTCTTTTTCCCACCTGAGGACTTTTTCTTCTCAGACCATGGAAGCCAACAAGTGGAGGTAGAAGAAGGAGGAGAAGAAGAAGAAGCTCCCTGGAGTGTCACAGCGGGGGATTACTGGACTGCCGACTGCTCAACACAAGAACTTCTCTTGCTTTCAGAGATCTGGAAGTTTTTTGTTTTGTGTGTTGGTTCAGTGGAGTGCGTGGAAGCAGGGAACATGTCGAGCGGACGTCTCAGTCACCTGCTGAGGGGAGTCTGGCTGCTGTGTCTGTGGCAAGGTGAGTCGAGCCGAGCTCCTGTGTGAATATGCATTTAGCTTCTCAGCATAAATCTGGAGAGGTTTTTTTGTTTTGTTTTTTGCGCAGTGGATTTTGGGCAAATCTCATCCACTGAGCCTTCTGTAAATAAAGATTGTGGAGGCTTTGAGAGTGTTAAAAATGTGCGTGTGCATTCTACCGCGAGGGATTATTACTGCGGCTGTGACTTTTTGTAACGTAAATCTGCCGCTCTGTGTGTAATCTTGAAAGGCCTCTTAAACTTAATCTGCGGCTTTTTATTTTGCCGCTGCACGAAAAACAAACAGCCCTGACATGTGAGAAATCAGCTGAACGTTTGTGGATTTAGCGGCAGGACTGAAAGGAAGAAGGGGAAAGACAAAGGAGGAGGAGGAGGAGGAGGAGGAGGAGGAGGAGGAGGAGGAGGAGGAGGAGGAGGAGGAGGAGGAGGAGGAGGAGGAGGAGGAGGAGGAGGAGGAGGAGGAGGAGGAGATCAAACGCAGCAAAATTTGCGATTACACGGAAGCAGCCTCGGCGCAATTTGTCACAATTGGACGTGTGGATTTAGCACTTTGCCGAGTTTCAAACCTCCGCTGATGTGAGAGTTATGAATAGCCGGTCTGTGCTCAGCCTCTCCTCTGCTGCGCGTCTTCAAAGCGTGGAGTCTGCGAGGAGTCTTGAAAGGAGCTCCGGCTTGGTGCCTTTAAACAATGGTTCCTCAGGAGCAGGGGAGCGTGGCCCTGGAACTAATGTTGCCATTATGTTAATGGTTAGAATAACAGGAGACGCTCATTACTGACCTTACCTCGGGCTGCCGCTGTCCGGCCACTGCCGCCGTCGCCGCCGCCGCCCGGCAGAGGAGGAGCGGCGCAGTCTGGCCATCGGGGCTCGTTAAGTTTGACGAGCGGTGGGAGACGGTCGGGAGGAGCCCTCCGCACAGTAGTAATCATCATCTAGCTGCTCCCCCTCCGCCGGTATCTGGGGATTGTTTTCTTTTTTTCACAGCCCGAGGTCTAGTGGAGGAGACGAGCCAAGGTCGAGTCGGGGAACAGATGCCACGCAGATCACGCAGCAGATTGTGCGATAATAAATAAAACGGAGAAAGAGGTTTTATTAGGTGCGTCTCGCTACTTTTCACCGTGGCCTTTAAGTGATGACACGTGCTGACGACGGCGGCTCGAGTGTGTGACGCATGGAAGCTTTTATTTCTTTTCGAGAGGAGAAAGACATAAGGTTGAGGCGAGCTGAGGTCAAAAATGCTGATTTCGGGCTCCTCTTTGTTTGGGTCTAAAGTCACAAACGCTCTAGAAACCCAAAGATTTTGCAATAAAAGTGAGTCTTTTTGCTGAACCGAAGGAGACCACCGTGAATGTTTGAGGTGTTGGGTCGTCTGATGAAAGAATTTCCTGTATCTCCAAACTGAAACTCAACCGGACCCGGCTGGAACCTTTCTTTTTTGACATCCTCGCGCTATTCCTGCCTCGTTTTACCAAACAGAAAAACACATGATCACATTCATAAAAAATAAACTCTGGTTGCAGTCCACCCACCACTCCACCCCCACCCCCACCCCAGTCCCTGGCCTATAAACAGCCCCGTTCTAACTTTGAACACCCGCCAAGTGTGTGAAACCGCCGCAGGCCAGATCTCCAAAACCCAGCTTTTGGATCAAGGTGAAACCAGTGTAATGTCAGCTTGAAAACATCAATGGACCATCAACTCAGTGCGTCCGCTATCTGTATCTCGACAGCTTTGGAAGGCCACCAAAAATAAAAAGGCAGGCCGCAATGGACGTCAGCTGTTATTACGATCAGGATTCCCTGGCGTGGAGGAAGGCACCAAGCATCCAGCAGAGACAAATAAAGTTTGCAGGAGACGCGCCGCGGGGTGGTGGAAGTGCGGCCTCGCTGATTTATTTACGGCGGCGAGCGCGACGCCGAGCGTGTTGCCGTTGCGCTGCTGGCAGTAGCTTCCACCGGGCAAAGCCCACAAGATCCCGCGACTAAATAAACGAGGCCTGAGGATTAACTAGCTTACGCAGTGATGAAAAGACAACAGCGGCCGTCCTTACGCTGCCCCGGGGACCGAGGGGATCCCTGGTCCTGGAGCCAGCCGGGAGACACCCAGGGGTTCAATCCCATAGTGTGGTAGTGAGGGGTGGCGGAGGGGGCGGTCGGGTCGAGGGGTTAGAACAACACAACAAAATTTGTGTACTTTGATAAACCTCTAAATCAGCCTGACCTGCGTCTGACTTGGGCGACAAGGGCGGAGGGAAGGAAGGGAAGGAAGATGGATTACGGTCAGGTTGGCCAAAGTACCAACAGAGTTCAGTTGACTGTCTGGGACAAAAAAACGACTACTGGTATCCTTCAGTCTGTGAGATGTCTAGTGTTGCCAACTTTCATTCAGGAAAAATAAAGGACGACTCCCGCAGTGCTTGGGGCCGTTACAGTTTTGAACGCAAACTCTATGGAAACGAACGTGAGTTTGCGTCGAAAATAAATTTACGTTCGAGACAATTCAGAAATATGGGACAAACCCCATTCCGTATCAAATACTGGACAATTCTCTCTTTTAAGGGACCGTTGGCAACTCTACGGATGACTCTTTCCTGGTCTACCACATCTTACGTCGACCGCTTCATCTATCGATTAGCAGTCGAATGACTCGGCTTTCAATCCTGAAATCTTGCCCGTCCGTCTTGCCATCCTCACGCAGAAAGGGTTTTTGCGCTTTTGTCCGAACGTTGCGTTGCCAATCAGAATCCAGTTTTGGCTTTGTGACGACGCTGGAAGCTAACACTTGCCAGCTGCCCGTCTAGACCCCAGAAGAAGTGAAAGAAGAAAGACAGGAAGTCACTCAGAGACTAGCTATCGCTAAAGAGATTAGCACCGCTGCAGGATACGGCCACGGTTACACTGTTAAGAAATAAATCACAGCACTGACGGCTTTTCCCAGTGGAGGAGTTCTTAATGTTAGACTTAATGTTTTCAATATTGTAATGTCAAGTCGGCTTTTATGGTGGGTTAGTCAAGGCAGGGCAACTAGAGTTGCTACAAGCTCACTGGAGGCAAAAATAAATAAATCTTATCTTACTGGCTTGCTGGAAATGAGATAGAAAGTCTGTTCTATCCCTTTTCAAGATGTTCTTTCCATGTCTCGCTCCTTGCAAAATGATACCAATTGGCTCGTTACCAAATTGACGCGCTGTATGAAATAAATCCATCGGACATACCACCCAGCGTTCCGTGCGAGTTCTAAACACAGTTGTTTGCAAAAGTACAGTACATGAGCTAAGAGTTTATTTGTTTAATTTTTTAGGGGAATCTTTGGCCAGACTGCAAATGTTGAGTGTTTTTGTGTGTGTATGGGGCTTCCAGGTGTTTTGCAGAGATATCCGAGCACTGGAGCTTCCAACTAGCGTTCCTCGCTCATTTGGCGAGATATTTATGTCTGTGTACGTCGACCTTGAAGCGGGAGAGGTTGTGCAAACTGGAGCGCTGCAGAAAACGCAAACAGTCGTATATTTTTTAAACGCTCTGTGAAAACAAACCGTGATGATTTAAAGTAAAACGGCTGTGACCATCCAAACTGTGTGTGCACTCGAGATTTTCCAAGTATCTCATATCAGCCGTTCCCGAGGCCTTCCGAAGGCTCCAACTGTAACTCCGAGGGATTTCAGGAAAAACAGGAAAAAGAAAATCTCACCGCTGTAGCATCGTCGTACCGTGTTTGGACTCTTTCTTTTTGTCCTTCTAAATGTTGCATGGTTTTTGAGGGGTTAGGATGTGAAAGTTTAGGCATGTTTAAAATTTAAAGCGGGATTAGCGTCTCTCGAGGATGGATGAAGAATGCAAAGTCGCAGCTATAAAAAATGTGCGGCCCTTCCCTCGGATATGAGAACGCTCTGTGGCTCTCCCAGCTCGTTCACAGTAAAACATACACCTCACTAATCTTGTCATCTCAGCTTCTCGCCAGCCCCTCTCCAAAAACTACAGACACGACTCTGTGCACCTCATTAACCATCGGGAGAAGAAGAGAAATGAAACAAAATGGTGGGGGTGGCGGGAGGGGGATTTGTTGTTTTTTTCAAAGCCGGGATAAATGAGCCATGAACATTGCGGCTTTTTCCCCAGAGGGAGGAAGTTGTCATCACTGAGAGGAGAGGAGGAGGGCTGGTGACTGGAGGGACAGTGGGATGGGAGGAAGTCTCGAAGTTCGACTTCAACCTGGATTCAACGTCAACTTCGACTCGAGTCCTTCCGCACGGCGCCAATTAACCAGCCCTGAATCTAGATCTTGTTTTTACAGGATTAATATTTAAAGAAAAAAATTCACTGAGCGAGCGAGAGTGAAGGCTGCCAGAGAGTAATCACAAATGCAAACAAACAAACAGAGTGGAGCCTGGAGGTCTTTTATAAATGGCATCCCTCTGCGGGAAAAAAAATAATCAATGTGGGCTGTGTGTGTGTGTGTGTGTGTGTGTGTGTGTGTGTGTGTGTACACGCACGCGGTTCATAGAAGGGTAGATTACTCTGGCCGGTCATCTGTTGGCTGAGGCATCGGCAGTGTTGGTGTTGGTGGTGATGACAGACAGACCGTGCAGAACACACACACACACACACACACACACACACACACACACACACACAGAGGAGGGCTGCTGTGCTGCCCTCATGTGGCAGAATGATGACACAGCAGTGGCAGGGTTGGGAAGGACGATATTAAAATATTTGATATATTTATTCTAATTGGAAAACACCTTCTGCTACATAAATACATGTGTTATTATTGAAAATAGTTACTACTATCATTATTAATATTATTATTATTATTATATTTTTATTAGTAGCAGCAGTAGTAGATTAGATCACATTACATTAGATTACTTCCTCCACTGTCTGTCCATTGCTGGTGTGTGAAGGCCTTAATTACTTGGACTGCTTCTGCTTGAGCTCATCAGGCACTGAAGTTCTGATACGATGCAACATTTTCCTCACCAGCATTTTCAGTCGGTCAGTGAAGTCACTATGAGACAGAAGCTAAAACTGAGCAGGGTGTAAACAGGCCTGAATGTGGACATGCAACTTTTTTATTTTCATCCTGGTGTTTGGCTGACAGAACGCTGCTGTTTCTCGCAAACTTTTGACTCTTTAGCCACCTTTAAATCCTCTGGTCTCCAGTGCCGGACCCCTCGCCAATGCTGTCTCGCTGTTACAGTGTCTTTCAATAAGCTTTAATACACATTTGGTCCCAATTTCAAAGTTGAAGCAGCCAAGAGAGGAATTCTGTAATTGCCTCAGAAGTATTTCTTTTTTCATTTGTTTGTTGCTTGATTAATATGGTTCCAATTTAGCAGATCTCCAAAAATAAACTTGGGTGCAAGTTTGTCGTTATGAGATTTTTTATGAGATATATATTTTACTGTTACTGTTGTATTTCAGGGCGCCTGTCAAAAAGAGGTCAGCAGTTAGTTGGAAACTGGTGTGCAAAGTTTCTTTTCTTTATGATGTCTAACCAAAGAAAAAAATTCAGTTTTATTGCCAGCGTTTCTGATACTGAGAGTCATTCTTGCATTGTGTAAAGCAGGTTTGAGTTTGTGTCTCACATCATTTGACAGTCATGTAAGCAGGATCTATTGCAGCAGTGCTGATCACCGTATTACCTGAAATACTAGGTACTTTTAATGCTGTGTTATGCTTTAATAGGGGTTTTATGAGTTAAAGTAACTACAGTGTGTCTAGAAAAAACATGTCCAGAGGCCTGTAAAGTGACAGAGAGGTGCGGACTGCCACAGCAGGAAGTTTTAGGTGGAAAAATAAATCAGCGGAAATCATTGGCGGGCACAGCTAATGCTATCTGACTGTCTGAGTAGGAAGCGAATCAACACAAACGGTCCCTCGTCTCCTCCAAATTGAGACGGGGATTGGATTATTATCATTTGCATTACGACATCGCCTCACTTGCGGTTGGAAAAGGCTCTTTTGTAGAGGAATAATTCAGAAAAACCTCCTCGATGAGCAATTTAGTTTTACTAAGCTCCGCTTTTACGACTGCTTCTTTCTTTTCTTTCTTTCTTTCTTTTTTTCTTCCCTTTTTTTCAAAGTAAATGCAACCATATGCTCGAGTGGAACGAGATCCAAGGCAGGCACCGCGGCCTGGGTGACAGAAACACTGCAGAAATGCCTTTGCGAGAGCTAAATCTCAAACAGAGACCCAGGTGGCCTCTGCCTGCAGCTTTTCTGTGCATCCGTCGCTGCTGCAAAGGATGCAGAGCGCTAGGCTAGGTAGACCTGCAGGAGCGCTGGGAATGAATTCATCCCGCTTTCATATGACCGCATCAAGCGCCAAAACGGCCCCGGTTTCCCTGGCTGGCTGCGGTGACGTGAAGAATAAACAAAACACAGACGGGATGGGGAAAAGTGCAAGCGCACTTCAGTGGCAGCGGGAGGAGATGAGGAGGAGAAGGAGGATGAATCATATCAGCAGACTGACAGGCGGCTCTCAGGGGAAGAAATGTTCCTTTTGCTTGGACCTGGATTCGGAGGCCTGCGACAGTGCGGTTGCATACAGTCTAAACGTGTGTGTTTGCGAGAGCACCAGGTGGAGGGACGCTCGGATTCGATTCTTTGATTGTGGAGTTTGGAAGAGCGGGAGGAAAGTCGGGCCGTCCCATCTGACATTAACAAGTCCCGTAAACGTCCGTCACTGGGCTGCCATCTTGGAGGCGCTTTTATGGTGCAGCTGGGCTCACAAAAGCAGAGCGGCCATGAGCTTCAGCGCTTTGAGCCCGGCGGTTAGCGGGTCCAAGTGTCCTTGGGACTGTTTTTTTTTTTTTTTTCCCTCGAACCACTGAGTGCGAGTGAGCGTGAGAACCGTGTTCACGTTGCAAACATTCGGTTTCTCTCTGGGTCTAGTTTTTTACTGAATGTAGCTTCAACATATTTCCTTCTAATGCAGCCGTTCACACTGTCTTTAAATTGGAGTCCAGTTTGAACATGGTCACGGACATGACGCAGAACATTGTCTTACCATGCAGGTGGATGGAAGAACATCTCTACATCTTTTGTATTTCTTTTTCACCTCAGCCAATCAAAGCAGAAGACCGTCCTCTGTGGTCTGGATCTGCTCGAGGTTTCCTCCTACAGGGAAGTTTTTCCTGGCTGACTGTCGCACCTATCCTGCCCTGGAGGGTTTAGTTGGTTTACTTCTGGTTGCACAAAACGCTTTGAGGCTCCTTGAGATGTGATTTAGCGCTGTACAAATGAAGGTTGATTGAAGAAAACCAGGACGCAGATGGTACGGGTGTGAGGGTAAACAATTTCCTTTATCGAGTCACTGTGCAGTGGAGGGTGAGCGGGAAAGCAACCGCTTCCAGAAACAGACTCCATGGTTAGTTGTGACTATAGTTCAGTAGAAGAGTGCACAACCATGATGATCAAGGTCGGTGTGAAAGTCGCTCTGAATTTCAAAATTGGTCCAATGTCTGTTTAGACTGGAGTCACATCTGTGTCTCTTACAGCCATGAAGCGGCCCAGATCTGATTTCTCTATTAACGAGGCCAACTGGGCCCTGTGTGTGAAAGCAGCCTGTAAATCAAGTCAGTGGGTTTTGAACAGTGTCCTGTGCGAGAAAATCTATTCAATATTTTTGAAAGAACGGCCGTCCACATCAGCTGCAGGCATTCTTTCCAAACCCTTGGTCATTTTTTTTTTCTCTCTTTTTCTGACCGAACGAGCCAAGATGTGGCGCAACAACCAACTCCCAGCTCAACAGGTGATTTTCTCCCAGAGCGCCTCCGAAGCCAAACCAGGGAAAATTGGGGTGGGATTACACCCGTGAAGTTGTCCGTCCCAGAGGATCCCGGAGAGAGTCGAGGAAGTGAAAGAATGCGAGGGTGAAGGGAACCGGCAAGGAGCGCGAGATGAGTCCAAGGACACGCTGAGAATAAAGAAAACAGGATGTGCTGACTTGTTTGACATTTTCTTCTTCCAAAACAAGATCGCTATCGTTTTGGGATTGGAAGTGAGTCGCTCGCTTCAGTCCAATCGCAACAAAAGTCCCACTTCTGGCACCTGTTTTAGCTCACCACTTTATGCGCTCTGTCGTTTTTGCACCTTACGACAAAACGTGCAAAAGCAAAATTTCACCGTTGTGATTGAAGGTGAGAGGAGGAGGAGGAGGAGAGAGTTCGGGGGGGAGTGGCGTCCAAGAGAACTTCGCTCTCGCACACTTATTGTGGGAGGCGAAAGTGAAGCCAAAAGTGTGCGGGGTGCCAGGACTGGGCCCTGTGGGCTCCCTGAGCCGTGGTGGGGGGATCTTGAGAATCCTCCCGCTTTGTCGTCGACGGCGGACGCAGCGACGAGCAGCGACGAGCAGCGACAGGCGGACAGATTGCAGGCGTGCACGCGTCACATAAACAAATACTAGAGGGTGAATAATGCTTTCATTGAGTTCAACTCCAACGGCCGGTGTTTGGTAGAGAGTCATGTGAGAACATCCTTCACGCCAAGTGCTGTCTGAACAATATCATCAACAGATGTTTCAGGCTGGACCGGCCCGCTGCCGTCAGCGACCCGCTGTTTGCTTTATCTCGCTGAGAGAAATTCACAGAAGAGGCTTCGACGCCAGCGTGACATGACGGCTGCTGTGCGCACGAACGCACGCCCACCTTCAAAAACCTGGTGTTGCAGCTGAGGGATTGTAGCGAAAGCCCAAATTACCTTCAGCGTCGACACCTGGTCATTTGGCGTGAAATGGAGCAGAAATACGTCGAAGGTTTGCAGAGAAAAATGAGTTTTTAAAAAATCATTTACTTTTGGTTCAACCAGAGTTTACATTGTTCATGTTACAAAACAGTGTAAATATTGACTTTGTGGACGAATGAAGGAGGCCAAGAACAGTCATGAATGGAGACATTTTGGCTTAACCCACTTTCTCCTCTCATATTTTAGTGTTTCCTGAAAAACTGCACAAACCACAAGTTGGTAAATTAGTTTCATTAAACTAGTTTGTTTTCATTCACTCTTTTCTGATCACACACTTGCATTGTAGCTCTGTTTGCAGACGGAACTGGCAGTAAACTGTGGGAGGTGCCCACCGGCACCTTCGCCCGGTCCTCCAACCTCAGCCACAGCCTGCCCTGGGAGCAGAGCTGTCAGTGCCGCCACCTACAGGACAGAGTGAAGATAACGGCGGAGGTCCCTCTGAAAGTGGACGGCACGTGGGTGTCAACGAGGTGCGTCATTTTAAAAAAACGATCCAATACTTGTGAAGATCTTTAAGGTCTACGTTCGATTCGAACCCTTCGCCACCATTGTCTCGATGTTCTCAGCCTGTTGTTTGTTTTAAATGTGCCGCTGGGCTCACATGATTTATGCAAAATGTTTCTGAAAGCAGATGAGTCAGGTTGTGACTTGTGGAAAAACATCCCCAGCATGCAGTGGGGCAACCTGCCATAGCCAAATATAATGGACCATTTAGCGGCCAGAGAGAACTATTTCCCCCAAGTGTTGGAACGGGCCAAAGGAGAATTTAAAAAGAGTAAATATTGAGCATAAATATCTGTTTGGACTTAATGGAAGTGTAAACAGAACCAAATAGTCTGCCTCCCGGTCAAAATATGTCAGCTTGGTGTTTCCTTCTCGCCTTCAGTCGTAGCCAAAGAAACAAATGAATGCATGAAAAATATGTTTAAGTCTTGATGTTGGAAAACATGGAAACAGTGGGAATGCTAAATAGGTGAAAACAATCCTTCCAATTCATCAGTCATCAAGATGACGGGATTGATATCATTGGAGGAAGGCCTAACATTAGATCGTACCTGGTATTTGGCTCCTCCGGGCTCCTTCTGGGGGATAGAATTATGTTTTTGTGCCCCGACGGACGGCAGATTGCAAACACCTGCCTCGACTTTGCACACTTTTTCCACCCCGTCTCTCTCCTCTGTGCTCAGGTGCGAAGTCCGACCGGGCCCCGAGTTCCTCACCCGCTCCTACAGCTTCCACCCTACCCGTCACTTCCAGGCCCTGCAGCACTACTACGCCGACAGCGGCTGCGAGGACCCCGCCTACTCCCTCAGCATCCGGGGGAAGCTGCGGCTGCGCCACGCCTCCTGGATCACCCGCGGGGCCACCAAGGCCGATCACCACCTCAGCAAGGTGGCCATTGTGGTGCACAGCCCGGCGGCCAAGCAGAGGCTGGCCTCCAGGCTGCCGTCCTCCTGCGTGGGTCCCACCCTGGACAGGGTGGCGGTGGGGCGGCCCCTCGAGCTCTACAACAGCCGGGCAGGCAGGGCGTGTCTGTCGGCCATGGGCTTCTCCATGATGGAGTTGGGACTGATGCGAGTGGAGACGCGGCACCAGCACGGCCACCACGGAGGGAAGGTCCAGGAGCTGCTGCTGGGCGACATCCACACTGAGTGGACGGAGAGGACCCAGTACAGGCCCACAGGCTACCAGGAGCCGCTGCAGAACGCCATGGTGAGCTTCACCATGGGCTTTTCCAGCCACGCTCCCGAGATCTGATCGCAAAACACATCCATGTGTCCATGGAAGTGCACCACAGTGTGGGAATAAGAGCGTTGTGTAGTAAATTTGCATTTGTTTTGCATATATATAATAATAACAATGCAGAGATATGCTGATGATGCACAACTGAAAGCAAAGCTTTACCATCAACCTTTGTTATTTTGTACAAACCAGAAGATGCTGCAATTTTTTATTTTCAAATGCAAAGAAGTTGTTAAACACTGAGCTTTACTTGAAAAATTGAACAAATTGAACAAAAAAATTGAAATAAAAATTAGATGCAAACTCTTAATTTCTTGAACTCTAACTGAAATATATTTTTCAAGTTATCATTTACATGATCGAAATACAATTCAATTCAATATTTTCAAGTCTTGGGCTATATTTTCATAAAAAATTGGATTTATTTAATTTCATTCATTCAAAATTCAGGGTCACGGGGTCTGCTGGAGCCTCTTGGGGTGACACCCTGGACATTTATTTAATTTCAATATACAAAAAAAATGTCCAGACCTAAATTAAACCGTGAGAGTAAAAACGCTGGCCTAATAGCTTTCTTTAATCCTTGCACTGACTCCAGTCTCGCTCTTTGCAGCACCACGTCCACCCCTGCCCCGTCTGCGCCTCAGTCTACCGCTCCTCGGAGCAGCGCCCCCCGGCGTTGCCCCGCCGTCCCGCCGCCCCGCTGCTCCTGGCCGGCCGCTGGGTCAGCCGGCACTGCGAGACCCGTCCGAACGTCCTCTTCCTCAGCCGGGACTTCACCTTCGAGCCGGGTCAGCACGCGTGGGAGGGCGTCTACAGGCACTACTCCGACCCCGGCTGCTCCCAGCCCACCTTCACGCTCAGGGCGTCGGGACACTACGCGCAGGGAAACCCCTCGGGCAAAGTGACGGGCGCCACCGAGCTGGTCTTCAAGGTGACCCGGGCGAGCGTCACGCCCGAGGACGAGCCCACGGCGAAGCTGCTCAACGGCACCCGGCGGGGCAAGTGCGGGCGCAAGGGCCGCTGGGAGGTGGGCGGCGAGCAGGACGTGACCCCCACGGACGGCTGCGCGCTGCTGGGCGTCAAGCTCCCGCACAAGGAGTACGAGCTCTTCAAGGTGGAGCTGGACCACCGCCGGCAGCCGCTGCTCTTCGTCGGGGAGAGGCCCACCGACGGCTCCAGCCCCGACCGGCCCCACAGGAGGCCCACCTCCTTCCAGCCCCCCATGGTGCTGTGCGGCAGCGGGGGGGAGACGCAGCCGCCGACGCCGAGCCACGACCGAGCAGGAGGCTCCTCCAGCAGCCGGCAGGTGCAGCTGGAGGCGAGCAGCAGCGGGACGAGGAGGGCGGGGCCTCTGCTGTCGCTGCTGCTCCTGCTGGCGGCGTGTTTGCTGCGCTTCTAGGGACGCCCGTGACACACGCAGCCGAGGTCGGTCGGCAGAGAGGACGTTTCCTGGCAGCTTCTTCCCACGCTTCCGCCGCGCGACGGTGGCCGCTTGTGACCAGGTCGAGAAAATGAAAAAAAAAATAAAATTGCGAGACGCTCCGGAGGCGGATTTAAAAAAAAAAAAAAAAATACATCTGGCAGTCAACGTCTCCAATGACTCTCAACTTGCCTTAAACAGATCTGTATATAAACTCTAAATATATATATAAGTTCTATCATTTAAAAAAAAAAACAACATTCATTTAAACGGTTCTCCTTTTTTGAAAAATGAACTGATATTTTCAATGCGCACATTACTTTCTCTTTTAATTAGCACAGTTTATTTGTTATTCTATGATTAAAGAGCAAAAATTGTAGTTGTTTTTTTTTTGTTGCTTTTTTTAAAAAAAAAAAGAAATATTAAAGTTTAAACTTTGCGGCTGCCCTCGCGCAAAGCATTTATTCACCGAGAGGCAGTCTCAGCTACTACACTTTGTACAGAATTTTACTGGAAAATCCCGGAAAGTCAGGCGCAAACCATGTTGCAGCGTCTCATTTTTCTGGAGTCACCACGGTGCGACAGACTGGCTAATCACCGTCCTGCTTCATCGACATTCAACTTCATGTTTTGCTCCACCGTCAATGGTAATAACTAAAAATCAATATTTATTTGAACTGCGTCATACTGTAATGTTGATGAGAGGAAGGATCTGGTCTAATGTTCTGCTTAGTCGTGTCATTTAAGAAGCAATATCTTCTATGTGTATTAAAATGGCCTTTTCTTTCACCCTTGTGTTTTCACTGGTCTCTTAGACACACAACTATCAACAGCAACAATATGAAATAATGAAATGCAGCAGCCACGCAGCCCATTGCTCAACATGCTGGTTATAAGTTATGACATTTTCTCTTTGTTTCAAAAGCTTAAAGGTCCAGTGTGTAAAATTTAGTACCATCTAGGGGTAAGACTGCACACTGTTTAAAAAAAAAAAAAAAACTCCCATTTTTCTTATCTTTAAATACAACCCACTGATCTCCCCTTGGAAAAGACCTCTGAACATGAGCTCCGATAACAAGATAAAATCGTGAAAACCCGGCAAGATGGAGAGTTGGAGAAACACGGTGGCTCAGTGTGGCCGCTTCCCTCATTGTAAATGAAACGCAGCGGAATTTCTCACTGAAGGCGTTGTAGCTTCAACCGAGTATGACAGCGGCAGACATCTGCATCTGTAGTATGATACATGAGTTGGCGTGTTTTCAGTACATTGGGTCAGTGGCTGCATGGGTGGAATAAATTTTAAGAAACATAACTCAACGTATTACATTAACGGTGACTGCTACGTAATATAAGATATGTAGGTAAGTCATATAGAAAACAGGTTTCTTAAAAAATGTCACTAAAACAATTAGGAAGTGAGACTGAGTCACTTTTCTAATAATGACTGAAAATTCAGGCTGACGCACAAGTCAGTAGGATTCCTCCTTTGGGAAATGTAATGGTTGTTTGCCCAAAAGTTTCTCCACCCAGACAGAGAGAGAGAGGGGGGGGGATACAAAGAAAGACAAAGAAAACAAAGGTTTACTTGTGGTGTCCCAGACCTGCTGTTTTATTTCAGGAACAAAACTGAGAATTGAGTTTGTTGCATCAGCTGGATTTTGTTTTTTCTCCTCTGTTCAAGCTGTGGTCTGATTCAGGTCCCAGATAGTGGGTGAGCATGCTGCCGCTTGATTAATAACTGTCATATGGCACACACATTACACAAGGCATTCCAGATGCACGCACGCACACACACACACATGCACTAGAATATCAGATTGGATGCACAGTGTTTTCATGAGAATGCACAGGCAGCAGGCAACACAATAGATTTCACAGTGAAGGAGACGGAGCAGCAGCAGTGAGGAGACGACAGAGCAACTCATAGACATTCTCTGCAGGCATTGTGGAAAGATGGACTATATTACTTATATATAAACTACTTTTCTTATTTTTCTTATTGTTTTGATATACTATATTAGATACTTAACTTATTTGCATTTAATATTTATCTATTGGGAAAAGGTTTTGGAATAAACTATTCCTTTTTTATGATTAGGTAAAACTGTAAAAATTTCTCCACTGAAGCAGCAAATTCCTGATGCTAAATGGGGTAAAATTTGGATTGAGAACAACTATAATTCCGTCAAATATTTTATTCAATGTCAGCAACTGTTAATAAATTAAACCTGATATAAAAGTGTAAGAAAGAAATATAGTTGCAGCAGTGGAAAGTGCAGCAAGTTGCATCATCCAGCAAGGCAAACTGGAACAAATACCATCGCAACTCACGTCTGTCTGCTGAATTCTTCTCTGTGATCCTTGAAATGCAATTCCACACCATTTATTATCATTTCAATAGCAAAAGAAGGAGTGCAGTGGGCATGAAAGAATAGAAAAAGTGGAGATGTGGTACAATGAGTTGAAAGACGCCCGAGCGTCGAGCAAAAAGTAGAGAATAGCTGCCGCTCTTGAGCATTAACATAGAAGCTACCTTCTTAGGAGCCATAAAATTACTCTGCTGCATTGTCTCAAATACAGCTGTTGAACTGGAAAATGGGAAAGATGGAGGAAAAAACTGGTTTCCGTCAGTAATAAAAGAAAGTAATAATAATAAAGATATTAATTTTGAAGCTCAAAATGATGATAGTTGGCTCTATAATGCTGGAACAGCGAGAACAATGAAGACTGGAGGAGGTAGTCCTTTCCAGAGGCTACATGCTGTTCCTATTAACTCCTGCGAGAACAGTGATGGCAGCTGCATGCCCCATGAGGTCATCCCTCAGGCTTGGATGGAGAATATACATCCAACCCCCACCAACACCCCTCAGCCGAGAGACAAAGAAGCCCGAATTCAGACAAAGACAAACTGAGATGTGATGACATTGATCTGTGTGCATCAATAAAACACATTTTGGTTGGTTGAATCCTAAGTTTTCTGGATGAAAAAAAGAGATATATCTCACCTCCTTAAAATACCTTGCTAGACCTCACATTGCATGAAAGACAGAGGTAACAATGTTCTTACAAATCATTTACAAACATCATCTATTGTGAAAAACAGAAAGGAAGGTTGTTCCAAACGGGCTTAATATTTGAATATTTCTTCTCAAGTTGGATGCAAATATCGTTCTTACCTCCAAATGGCCTTGAAAGCTGGGAATCTGGGGTGCAGGCTGTGATGTTTTCCAGAACAATGCATTGTGTATTTGGAGTTTGAGCTGAAGAACCCCAAGAGCAGAATATGAAACCATGGGAAGAAGTAACCCCATAACGAGCTCGCCATATGCAGCTCACAATTAGCCTTGTTTAAAGTTCATGGAGTCACTGTTTGTTTATTGCATTCCAAAAAAAAACGCTTTCCAATTAGTGGAGATTGGGTGAAGACTGACGTCTACAAGCGAGAAGCTACGTCTCATAGGTAGTTAGCTACTGTGACGTGCCAGACGCAAAGTCAAACTGACCCACTGACTGTATTTTGCATGTCCAGTTGGAACAGAGTCCACGAGCACTGAAAATGCCCCTTCATATCGTTGGAATTGGTTGATATCTGACACACTTGAACGCCCATAATAATCCTGTTACACACAAGGGGCTGAAAGTCAATTTTGGCCAAAACCAATCAGAAATAGTGGAAATGTTTTCTCATTCTTCACCTCTCTGTGAATCAGAATATGTCACCAAACAGCAGCTTCTTGTTTTGTTTTTTGTTTGTTTGTTTTGTTTTGTTTTTTCCCTTCCTTTGTTGACAAAGGATGCTGATTCTATACTTCCCAACCTACACATTTGGCCAACTTAAAAGTATTTGTGCTGGAGCTTTTCAAGATGGATCTGCAGGAATTCAGACTCATAATCCAAGCAGTGGTACTTCTATGCTAGGTAAGCAGTTAGCTTAGTCTAGGACAAAAGAAGGTCGGTACGTGAATATTGCAATTTCTATTATGACGCCGTTAGCCTTTACAACTTTATACAAAAACTGCTGTTGACAAAACTAGAGAAGCCTAAACAGATGTTTCCTTTTTGGGCATATGCGTGCAAGCGATTTCATTTAAACCCCAAATGTCCTCACTGGTCTTGAAATAATAAAATGAAAACTTTCTGGATTGTGCTGTTGTGTTGATTGGCTGGATCTGGTCATTAGTCGCCATATAAGTATATAACCATGAGATCACCACAGAAGGGAGTCTGCTCTTTATGCTTGGTAGTCCAGCTGAACCACAGCTCGGCGGGAAAAACGCTGCACATTTTCAGAAGAAAGTCGTTTCAATGGAGCCAGCCGGCTTATGGCTGATGTTCACTTTAATGGGACAACTGTGGCTCGTATTCGTATAGACAGAATAGGGTTTCCTTTACCCAGTTGAAATTTGAAAGGTAAAGGAGTTGGAAGTCACTCTTTCTACTGCAGTGATGTCATTCCAGCACGCGTTTGTATCAACCACATAAGTACGATTGTTCTCAACGCATGGGAAATGAAATTCCCATCGAATTTCAGACAGAAAGCCATGGTGTGGCCTTCTGTTACCAGAACATTTATCAAATTGAACCAACAAACTGTTTGTGGTTTGGAAACTTGGTCTCATTGAAGGGAAAACTCCTTCAGGCTTGTTTTGTTTGCCTTTTTTCCTCTCGTGTATAGGAACATTCTTACTAAGGAGGTTGGGTCTTCCGTGGTTTTGGTGCAGAGAAAATCAAGGCTACTACAGACCGCCTGACAAATAACCCTAGTGATGTATTACATTTTAATTGTATTTTAAATGTGTACTTTACCAGTATTTCTTAAGTTAGTGTTTGGCAATAAGCATGTAATGCAACTGGTTCAAATGAGATTCCAATTCGGAATTCTTGCACATCCATTTTGCCACACTCTCACCTGAAGACTTTTCCAATGAGTTGTAGCATTGTGTAACCAATCGGCTTCATTTTGTGCCCAGTTCCACTTCAGACTTTTGCCAAATTTCATATTCCCATTAGGCTAAATGAGTTCCCCAACTAGTTAATGGTTGAAGACCAACGACCAATGACAGGCAGCAAGAACGAACCTCAGACAGAGGGGGGGGGAGGCCACTTTCACAAGCTCCCCTGAAGAACCACACAAAAATAGTAGCCATGAGGTCACATAATTTATGTGTGTGACATGTCAAGTTCTTCTTGCACTACAAACTGTTGATGTCTGGCTTTAACAGCAGCAAGAAAACTGATTGGTTCGCTTTAAACTCCACTGCCCAAGTATTCTTTCAGGGGCCGTCTGCTTCCATAGGTTTTTTGATGAGCTCTTTCCCAAAAGACAAACATGCTTTCGTGTGAAGTTTGTAAAAATGCCCTGCTTGCTAAATTGTATCATGAAATTAATTTCATTGACATCACATTGCAATTAACTTTGTTTTCAGCAATACTTACAGTTGTACTACAGTTAGGGTTGCCAACCTTGTGTTGTGGGGAGACAGGTACGTACGTCCATACGTCCGTCTGTGGGGTATTCCCAGGAAATACGGAACAAAGAGTGAAAAGTTCCTTTCCAACTCGATACGGAATGCACGACTTGGATTCTAAATTTGGGACAATTCCGTTTTTCAGGGAACAGTTGGAAACCCTATCTATAGTTTGAACAAATCTGCTGTGTACTCAAGTAACATTTTTCAGTAATGCCACATCATGTATCAGTGCAATAATATTATTGATACACTGATGTAACATCAGCAATGTTGTGTGGAGAAGCACAATATATCCTTCCAAGTTGTAGTAAAGATGAAAGTGAAAAAGTGTAAGCACCATGGCTGAATGAAATAAAAGTGAACTTGGAAATATTTACTTAGGTTCTCCAAACAGTAAATCAGAGCTACCGCCCCTTACAACACACTAAGGGAAGGGGGAGACGGACAGTACCGTGCAGAAACCGCCGTAGTGGGACGGGATTATTTGTGGCCTTTGGGACCGTGTTTGACAGAAGCGTTCCCCCACGCAGCTATCTGTCACTTCTGGCGACACGTGGAATCGGGTCATGTTTCTGTTCTAAGGTTAGCATCACACAAATGATTGAAAAGGTTTTTCCTGGAGAGATCAGCCACGGGCCACTTCTTCCAGACTTGCATCCCGCCGCTGCCAGTTGTCGGGCCTCCAACTTCTCTGGCAGACTTGGATTCCGCTTTTTGAACGGCGATGGCGCCAAAGACTCAGAGACCTCTGTTGGAGGACATCTGCATGAAATCTGGCTTTTTTCGGTGCCAGATAAATTCACCATGAAACGTGTTTTGTTAGGCTTTTGGCTGTTTGGAATGAATCGAGGGTGTCCTGTAGCAGGAGACGGCACTGTGAAACAATACTTGTCACTGTGACATAAGTAGTTAGCGCTCACAGCTAGGGGGGTGCCAGGCAGTCGGATTGATGTGGAAGCACTGGCAGACCCTGCGGACACAGTGAAGGCTGAGGCAATCCTCTGTTAAGAATCCAATGAAGAGGAGGCAGGGATTCATATCTGATAAGGTCCCCTCAAGACTCTGAAGTACTGCATTTGACAGCCGTCAAAAGGATGATTCACCAAAAATGGAAATTTTTGCACATTAACTACCTGCTACGAAGTGAATTCCGCCTTTTAGTGACATTTTGTGACCCACATAGCCATTCAAGTTTTGCAGTTAAAGAACTCACCCAGCGCTTATAGGGTGGACGCCCACAGTGGCCATGTACTCGATCGCAACGTGGACAATGTGATTTTACAGACTTACAAACAGGAACACATTTGATTCTAATTTTTCTTTATTTGAACACTTTTGATGTTTGCATTTAATGTGGCCCTTCAATCCTGCGTGCGTGACATGAAATGACTTCACACGTTTGGATATGGGCTTTATTTATTGAATTTATTAAGATGCTACATAGTGCAACCAGGTTGCGTTGGTTTTTCGATACACCAGAGAGACTACTTGACCAGGGATATTCATCTTCTCAGATAGACTCATTTATTTATTTTATATACATACAAAACAGGTTTGTTTGTTTTCTTTGACTTCTTACGCCACTCAAGGTCAAACATTGCAGAACAGGTCAGCATGTGGTTATTAGACCTGGGCTTCGACATGTATTACATGCTCGTTCAACACCTGGGTGTGTGTAAACAGGTCATCTTTGTGTCAGTTCAAAAGTAGCCATTTTGGTACCATGTCTTTTTGGGGAACCCTCTGACACTTCCAGCCGCAATAACTGAACAAGATTTTTTTTTTTTTTTTTTCCAAGAACATGTGAAGCCCTGGTGTATTAACCCATGATAGGACTGCACTTCATGTCTGCTCTGCCCTCCCTCTAAGCAGCAAGTCATCCTCAACCCAAGAACTTTACAGAGATATCATGGAAACACACCTTCATGTTTATTTCAATTTCTTCCTCAACAATACAACCAAATAACGTGGCTTTTCCTGCATACTCTTTGTTATATTCATACATTGACACAAACATCTCGGCTGCTGTTGGTTATCTTCGTCGCTGGTTTTTCCCTACTGTCCTTTTTTTGGGATGGAAAAACAAAAAGGTATTTCTGCCTGCTGCCTATTTCTGCCAAAGTGCAACCATCTGCATGTGAACAGTAAAACATCTTCATGAAACTCCCTCTTGGCTGCGAGCGAGGCTGCATGATGTTACGCCCTCTTTTGTTTGAGGAAGAAACAAAAGCGACAACAGGGGGCGGTCAGAATCTTCAAAATCAATGTGAAGATGATTTAAAATGCAGTGAGTATATGACAACAGTGAACAACAGATAAATGCTGAACACAAGGTCTGCGTTGAAGAGAGAACCGACAGAAACAGCGGCAGTGGCGATCCAGTGGCCTTGAAACATCATTTGCAACAGAAGATAAAACCCACTTAACCTTAATGCCATTGATAGGAACTTCCTTACATGCACCACCTCCTGTCTTAGTGTATGTATGCAGACACACACATATATATATATATATAATAGTATACCTCCATCTTGGCCTGAGAATAACTTGCCCAAACAGGTCACAAGGCAAGACTTTCATCTGCAGAACATTTTCAGAAATGATCTCAAGCTCATTTCAGGTAGCTGCGATATTTCTCAAATGCTTTTAACTCACAGCAAAAAACAAACAAAAAAAAAAACCCAAAAGAAAACAGCAGTTCATAAAAATGCAACAAAAAGAACAAACGAGAAACAAATCATCAGAAAAATGTAGTTGTGCAAACCTACAGCCATTTGATGTTATTCATCACCATTTACAAAAAAAAAAAAAAGCAAATTAAATTAGATCTAGGAGTCCAGATGCAACACTGTGTGAACGCATGCAATCAAACATCGTCCGTTCGAAACAACCAGGGACGTGGTGAGCACTGAGTTACAGGTGACGGGAGGAGGAGGAGGAGGAGGAGGAGGAGGAGGAGGAGAAGTGTGGAGAAGAAAACGCAAATCAAGTTGTAGTGTTTTTCTACACGGCTCACGGCTGCTCGACAATCAAAGCTGAGTTTACAAAGCCACTGATTTGTGTGAGTCAGTCTGACAGGCCTGCGTGCAACCCCGGCTGTGTGCGTATGTGTGTGTGTCTGTGCGCGTGCTTGTGTGCGTGTGTGTGTGTGTGATCGATCTGTGCGGTCAATCGCTTTTTTTAAAGGGGGCGTGGCTGAAAGAAGCTATCGAGCGAAGCGCACGGACGGGGGAGGGGCGGCGTGTACTTACAACATCGACCCTGCCTCCGTCATTTAGAAAAGAGCAAACGCAACACTCGCACACTCGCCACACCTACACGACGGCCTCACGCGCTGTCGGACCCCCCACCCCCCACCCAACCCGACCTTTGTTACCGACCAGTCGGAACTCCAATCCGTACTCGTGAAACTTTGGAACGAGGGCCACGACGTTGAAGCGACGATTAACGTGGAGGCAAGACCGCCAACAGCAGATTTGTTCTGAAGGAAAGCTATCCGTTTTAATTCTCCGACATCACTGGAAAGAAAAAAAATCTTGTTTTGTTATTTATTTTATTTAACATAAATGAGACAGAATCAAAAAAACAAAAAAAACCCAAAAAAAAAAACGAGTACCACCCCTTCCCACCCCCCACCCCCCCCAAAAGAAAACCCGATATGGCAAAAAAAATTCTGATCTGAGATCCCCCGGGCTCCCATGTTTTGTTTTTCGTTCCCCTGAAAGCATGCTGCGTGCGGCGCCGCCGCCGCCGGGCTGCGTGCCGCCGTCTACAGGACCAGCTTGCCCACGATGACGCCCACCGCGAAGAAGAGCACGATGAGGGCCATCGCGCGGATGCCCAGGCCCTCGTCTTTCTTGACGGCCATGGAGGAGTGCGGGGACGACATCATGTTGCTCTTCCTCATCCGCAGGCCGTCGTCCTCCTAGCGTGGGGTGGAGGGAGGGGTGGCGGGGGAGGAACACAGCACAAGAAAAAAAATGGCGTTAGAGGAGAGGAGTGCGAATGTAAATGCGTGGAGGATGATGAAAGAGAGGAGGAGGTCGGCTCAGTTTGTCAGTCGGTGAGTGAGATAAGGCCGGATTTATTTACTGGCCCTGAGAAATACGATCTGTTTAAATCTTCATTTGACCTCCCACACCCCCCCCCTCCCCACCTCCATCCCCTGTAGGACTGCGGGAGGCGCCAAAGCTTTGACACACTTCATTTCCCAGCAGCGGGTGGGCGGGCTCTCTGTTAGTTTAATCTCAGCCGCAGGAGCAGCCAACAGTCATTCCGCCTCTGGCGAGCGCTTTCAAAGCCAGGCGGCGGCGGCGGCGTTTGAAGGCCGGACGACTTTCTCTTCGCCGATTGTGGTGCGCGACGCCCCCCCCCTTCCAACTCCAACTTCACAGACTGCTTCCATTAGCGATCGCCTCGTGGATGTTCCAAAAGTTGGTCAAAAGAGCTGTGAAATCTAGCGGTTCCAACGGCGGCGACGTCACCCCGCGAGGCCTCGACACCGTCTTGATTGCGAACGCGATTTTGATCGCGTCGTAATCTGCGTGGCGGCCGTGTCCAAAGAATACAAACGAGACACAATCCGGCCGTTTAAACGATGATGGCAACTCTGGTTTGACGTGAAACGCTGTGGTCGGGGGGTCGCGGTTGTTGCAGTTGTACCGCGTTCAAAAACATTCTCGATTTGTGAGACGACTCGAAGACTGTCGGTTGATGACGCAATGCGTTTGACAAACGGGATACAGTTGGACATAAACAGCCTGATGACCGAGAATGGCAAAAAGAGATAATGTCCGGTGTGCCGTGGAAAATGATCCAATGTTACTTAAATGGTGTAAAAAAAAAAAAAAAAACATTCCTTTCTACCTAAATGACTGCTGCGACTCACCCGGATCTGTTTGTTTTCTTCCCGTAGCCGCTGGGCCTCCATGTGCAGCCTCTTGCACTCTTCCATGATCTTCTTCACCTCGCCATCGTCGAGGTTGGAGCTCATCGACTTTGAGGAGAGCACGGAGGATTCAGACTTGAGCAGGCTGGATGATATCATCTTGCTGGAGTCCATGTCATGCTGTAAAGCGGTCAGAGGGGTCAGAGGGGTCAGAGGGGTCAGAGGGGTCAGAGTGTTAAGAATCGATACGTTTCCCCCTGCTGTTTTCCTCCGCTGGCCCTCCAGCCGCCCCCCAGGCTCTGAATCTATTTGGGAGACCTTTTTACTTTTATCTCAGTTGCGTGCAGTGTACTGTTTTACTGCTTCCAGCTTAAACTGACTCATTAGCTGCGTTTCCATGACAGTTTTTGCAAAATAAATTAGACTAGATATTTCCCAAATTTCACGTCCGCTGGCGTGTGAATGCGAAAAAAGTGTTTCCACGACACTTTTGCGATACACCTCTATATCGATAATTCTGGAAAACCACCTCATGAGTGTAAAAACCTTTTGGCCATATTTGAGAGGTTTTCCGAAGTTTAGGCGTTTCCATTACCAGTTTTTTATTGCGATATTTAGGTTTTGTGCAATTCTCGGGGTAATGGAACAGCAGCTGTTAGCGTGAGTGCGCAAAAAGCTTTTATGGAAAGCGTTTTGCCGGGTGAACTCTGACGTCGTCGGGAACATTTGGGATCATTCAGCTGATGTGACTGTTGCTTTTTTTTTTTTTTTTTTTTTTTTTTTTTTTGCGTCTGCTTGGATGCTTCCATAACATGGAGGGACACGTGGCTACCAGTTAGCACGAACAGATCCGTCTTGACTGATGAGACCACAGTGTTGCTCGGCCTCATTCCCGGAAAAAAAAATGAAACGGCCAATGATGACAACAATTCCTCAAATCTGCTCTGCTTTCTTCTGCTGGTTTTGTTCACCTCTGCATCATCCTGTAGCCGCTGATGAACCAGCGGTTTGCGTAGCCTCGCTAAATCGCTTAATGGAAAGTTGAGACCAGCGTTTCTAATTCTATTTTTTCATTTTTTTAATCCAGTGTCAAAGGTTTTGCTTTTGACTCACTCCACATTTTATGAAAATGCACTTGGTTCCAGAAGGAGTGACATTTTGTCACACATCTTTCAAATACGGTCTGGTCTCAATAATAAAAAAGAGTAAAAAAAATATTTATGACTGCCAACCTTAATGTACTTTGTATTCAATACAGTGACATACACATGTTGCAGTTATAAAGTCAGTGTGTGTGTGGGAAAGTTCAGCCCGGGGTGCCTTTGGTAAGCTGCGTCCTATCAGCATTATCTCTGATGAACTCTGTAGCGCACAGATGTAAGCGAGATCCATGTGTGTGTGTAACTCGGTCCGTAATGAATGAAAAACAACGACAATAGGTCCCCTTCCCCCAGCCCGCATCATGAGATAAAGTCTGTGCAGCGGTGTGGGGTCTGGCAAGAGTCATAAAAATAATAAACTGCACATAGAGCGACCGAGAGGCAGCGACGTCTCGGGGAGCGTCATGAGGGAGCAGGAGGAGATTGAGGAAGAGGAGAAAGTGGAGGAGGTGGAGGAGGTGGAGGAGAGGTAAAGGGTTAAAAGTCGGTGACACATCAAATACATGACACGAGTTCGGGGAAAGAGAGTAAGAAGGAAAGACGAGGAGGGAAGTGGCTGTCCCGACACTTTTGGTGTTGGGCCTTTGTGTTTGTGCGTCATTTAAGTGGCCGTGTGTGTAGCTGCGTTTCCATTCCAGTTTGTCGCCAAATAAAAGCGATATTTCTAAAATTTCGACAAAGTACAATTGCGATTTGCAGGTGTTTCCATTGAATGGCGTGAAGCGCATAAGCCGTAATTCTCGTAAAATCTCGTCCCGCGAGATGTCATAAGAATTACGCTTGCTTTTGTTTGTTTGCCGTCAAGAATGGTTGTTTTTTCTCTTTGATTACTTGCAAAACATATTCTGTCTCCTCCGTCCAAACATAACGCGTCACTTTCACTTGAGGTGAACTGGTCACGTGACCCCGTGCGCCACGTCCGCTGACGTGTAACTGCGAAAAAAGTGTTTCCATGACACTTGTGATAAACCTCTATCTCCATACGTCTGAAAAGCCACCTCATGAGAGCATCAAAACCTTTTAGCAATATTTGAGAGGTTTTTGGAAGTTTAGGTGTTTCCATTACCAGTATTTTTATTGCCATATTTAGGTTTTGCGCAATTCTAGGGGTGATGGAAACGCAGCTTGTGTGCGTGTGTGTGGGCTCCAGCTCCCAGTTCTGACACACCTGTTTCCTGTTCCCTCGATCAGCACACCTGCCTGCTATCAACTCATCAGCCTGCACGGTATTTCAGCACTGGTCTTCGCTCCACTCAGCGCTAGATCTTACAGACCAGCGTGGCGACGCCTTCGCCAAACTAAGTAAACTAATTTCCTCCACAATTAGATTTTCTCTCGTTCTGCTCCATAAACTTTCCCCTCCGACCGGCTGGCGTCTCCTCTGCTTTTGTGTCTGCTGGTTTTGGCAAATTGTTTTCAAACAACAGACATACTTCACACAATTTAATCAGCACCCAACTGTTCTGTCAGAACATGGAAAAATATTAGATCAGTTAGACAACAATAGAACAATTTATAATTGTGTGGCTGTGTGTCCTGCGGCGGCTTCCATAAAAAGCTGAACACTGATTCATGAAATAGTTCAAAATATAGTTCAGGACTAAACATAAATATAATGCATAATGTCATTTAATTGAAAAAGCAATTCATGAAACTTTTTGCAACAGGACCGAGCGGGCAGCTGTGGTGTGAAAAGAAGATGCACTGCTGCAAACAAAAAAAGCAACACTCTGAGTTGAAGACGGGCGTAGAGTAGAATCGTGTGCTTACCGTTTTTTCATTCTCTAGCGGCAACTCGAAAACACACCTCAGCTTGGAGTCCATCAGCTCCTCTGGCCTGACCTCCTTCCACTGGTGGAAGCAGAAACAAAGACGGTCAACACATCGTGACTTCAGGCGTCGGAGAGCAGTACAGCTGACGGCAAAGTGCGATTAAAAACTTTCTTCTTCTTCTTTCTCTTGAGCAAAACTGATCGTCTGGCTTTTCCAGCTATAAATAGCCGATGAGAATTAAGGTTTGGAAAACGGAAGGTTTGGTTTGCAGCGCATGTGAGGATCAAAAACAACAAAGTTGGGGGATGCAATATTAACATAATGAAGGGTGAGACTAGCAATTTTCCAAGTTGACTGTCTTGTTGGGGATTTGGAAAGCAAGGACTGCGTGGATTCTTTCAGCAGGAAACAGTGGCGTTTGTATTAGCATGAAAAGAGCGTGATTCTCTATTAGGGCCGTAGCTATCCCATATTTTAGTTTTTTAGGCCCAGACTGCCTGTGGTACTGGCTAATTTCCAACGCTGCCACAACGTGAGCTTAAATTTGAATAAACTAATAACTGAGGCAGATATTTTTGCCTTGAGGAATTTTATTAGTGGAGGTACACGAGGGATTGTTTCAGCCAAATTCACAATCAGGAGAACAAGCAGCTTTGAACACAGTGTGCGCAAACACATTCTTCTTTTTTACTGCCTGCCGACCGACTTGTTATCACAAAGATCTGCCGCATCCATTGTTTCAGAGTCTTTATGTGAGGCAACAATGAAAGAGGAGAGCCGTCTGTTCTGCTCTCCAAACAAGCCACACCTCAAATGCCTTCTTTCAAGTTCTGGTTCCAGATCTCTCCCACTGCAGTGTCGGCTTAGGTGCGGCCTTTGTGCTTTTTGCATGGCAACGCACGACATCAGGACGAGACTCCAAACTCAAAACGTATGAGAGGCCATTTGCCGGGAGGACGGTACGCTGGCCAGCTCTTGACAAAGACGGACTTGGCGGGACCACACACTGTAGTGGCTCGGACTGTGTGATCTTCTGCAGGGCGGAGATGAGCACAAGCCTCTGCCGTTTAACCCACCAATTCAGATCCATTTGCGAAGTCGGAGTTTTTCCCCCAACATAAACCTTTTTGGCGCGGCCCCAGTCAGGTTTAAGCCACCTGCCAGTGTAAAATAACCAGCGGCCAAAGTGATAAATGGTAATTGTGGATAAAGAAAACAATTCAAATCCTCGCTGGAGTGTCCTCAGGAACAATTTATCAAGCAGCGAACGGGCAGAAAAACCATTTGTTGAGATACATTTTCGCTGAGTTTATAACACCCAGTCCCGACTGAGCGTGAATCCTTCATGCTTTCGGTGCTGTCATTTCCCCAAGGGTCCATTTTGAGCCAAGAAAAAAAAACAACAACTTAAAAGCATTTTCATTTCAAGGCACTTGCGCCAAGAAAACACAGTGATGGAGAAAGATGTTTCCAAGGAGGAGACGCACTCACCACTCCCTCCATGTCGGTCATGTCAGGAGGCGCTAACAGGGACTGGACCATGAACTTGTGTTTGCTCTTCTCGTTGGGATCGTAGTCAAAAGGCTGAAGCATGACTGAAATGCAAAAAAAAAAAAAAAGACATTATATGTCAACATTGGCAGCAAAAGAAAGGTTTTACATTTCAGGATAACTTCATTATGGAAAAGTGAGGAATGAGGGGAAATCACATCATAAATGTGTGTTCTGGTTTGTTAAAGTCACTTGCAACAGAGGTGCTCGGCTTGTAAGAGCTTTGCAGCGGCAAACTAAACATGCTGTTGTGATTTTTCAATTGTTTTTTTAAGATCTTCTGGACCAGCAGAAGATCTTAATTGAATCATTTTAAAAAAGAATAAATCAAAATCAAAGTTATGATCAACACAGAACCTTTATTAATAACGACTGTTAAGTTTTGACATTTAGTCTTTTAATCTTAATAGGGAACATTTGGAATAACATTAGTTAAAATGTGGTGTGTTTTCTTTATCTAGACCTTTTAAATCTGGAAGCTCTCGCAAACAATCTCATCCTCACTTCCCGTTCTTGGCCGACTCTGGAAATTGTATCTGACAACGAACCCTGTTAACATCCCCTCAAAGTGCCACCTAGAGCACCACAGACAGGAACACGGCATGATTTGTAGGGACAATCTGCTGCCGCACACGCGAAACCAAACACCTTGTGGAACACCGGCGAACGTGCCTGCAACATTTCATCTTCCCTTCTCTCTCAACTTTGGGGTTCATTTCTTGGATTAAACGCGAACCGAGTATCAAATGGCGGCTCTTCAAGGCTGCGGACTTTTCCCCGCTGCTTGGGGAAAGAGCTGGAGATGATTTATTTCCAAGTTCATGTTACCCTGATGGTGAAATGCAGACAGATCTGCGTGTACCCGAGGGGCTAATCTTTCTCGCAGCTTCCAAGCATGTCTTTCTCTTTCTTAACGTTACATATTGCCCTAACAAAAAGCAGGTGTGCGGAGCCGGCAGACAACTTTAAGCCGTCACCGCGGCCGCTGCTTCGCTCGGCAGTGCGTTATTTGATGTTCTTCCAATGAGTGCAAGGGTATTTCAAAGCTGACCCATAATTTACAATGATGAAGGACTTTTTAAAAACACCAGTAACAGCCCACGTCTAACAATAATTGCATGTGTCTTTGCTCTTGCTAGAAACAATTGACCTTTCTAATTTCCAAGCCAGCTCAGACTATGAGGATGGTTTTTATATATACATATATGGCACATGCCAATTCCCAATGGAGCGGGGGAAAAAACCTCAAAGATGTAGCGCACCATTGCAGCAATCAGGGCCATTCAACGCTGCAAACCAGAAACAGACGGACCGAACAGATTGAGAACGTCCTGTTTGAGTCAGACCCAATTTGCACGGCCATCCACCTTGGGTCCGGTGGGACGGGGCTGAGTGGAGAGTGGAGGCAGGAAAGCTTGGACGTTGGTCGAGCAACAATGAATAACAGAGGTTGTGAGAGGTTTTGAGTCGGGCCAAAAAAATGAAGGGGGAGAGAGCATTGAACCCTGAACCCCACAGTGGAGGTGGGGGAGTGAGATTAATCTCTTTTGACCTGCAGCCTTTGAACACACCTTCCACAAAAGCCACTCGTGCTAATTGCGCACTTTGGTATTCCGGCTTCCCGGTGAGCGATCATCTTTTTGCAGATTCACCCGGCCAACCCGGTCAGGCAGGATGGCAACGGGGAGGCTGCGAGTTGACGACGAATGGAGCCAATAGAAGGGCGAGGCACAGAGAAGCGCTAACTTTCCTTGGCTGCTGCTAATTAATTCTGTCCGGTGGGACAAAATGGAAGGTCAGCCTCTGCTGACGCCACAAAGTCATACGCATGGTTCCCCTTTCCTTTTTTTAATGACGCGTACAAGCATGTCGAGTCATTCTAACAAGGATCGGCGCTGGATTTACTGCTGAACTAAAGTATCATGTCACCATTACTTTCATCCTAAATTAAGCTTTTCAAACAGATGCCATGGCAATGGATGGCGTTTTGGCATATTTGTAGCTTGAGAACTGATTTTAGTGCAGATTTAATCATCTGCAAATCAAATAAAGAATAATAACATGCGTCGTCCATTTCTAGTTTTGATCTATTTCTTACTCAGCCCTCTGCAGTAAAAGTTGAAAGAAACGACGACGCCTGAGCGTTTCCACAGACAGCTTCCATTTAAATTCTCACCCACACTCTGCAAGAAAATGAGCTCAGTGTTTTTAATCTGCTACCTGCTGTTAGCGGTTCAGGTAACTCCCTGTCCAATTTGCCCAATATTACTCAGCATGATAGCCGGGCAAAGATCAGAGCGACAATAGAGTGTGGGAGTGTGGAAGCAGCCTTGTTGAGATAAAGGCCCGGAGGGGAAGCTCACCAGTATGTGAGTGAGAGCTCAGTCTAATAAAAACCTATTCATATTCAGACTTTGCAGGGTAGCAGGCAGGATCTCACACTTCTACCCTTTTGTGTTCTCGACGGAAGAAGGCGGGGGAGCGGAAAGGAACACTCAAGGAATCAAAGTCAGGATAACGGGAGCAGAAGAATTGTTTTTACTGTAGCAGCTGTGGCATTTGAAATCTTCCTGCTCGCTTCTCGGGCCAAGTTAAAGGTTAAAGTCCCGCTAA
Organism: Thamnaconus septentrionalis; assembly: GCA_009823395.1. Classification (NCBI taxonomy): domain Eukaryota; kingdom Metazoa; phylum Chordata; class Actinopteri; order Tetraodontiformes; family Monacanthidae; genus Thamnaconus; species Thamnaconus septentrionalis. The sequence goes on along the minus strand of CM020506.1, from coordinate 448,248 downwards.
TTGTCAGCATCGCAGCATTTAACCCATTCCTACGAGGGAGCAGCGCTCCAGAGTCATCGGATAGGAGAACATCTCAAGAACTGGCATTATGTAATGAATATTTATGGGAGAAAATTTCTCATTTTAAAAAGACTTTAAAACAGAAGTATTGACAGAACTTCAGAACTTCAGAACTGGATGCAATGACGGAACCGTTGTTGGACCCGATCCCCAAGCCCAGATAAAATGCAGGCCCGTGTCAGGAAGGGCGTGCGACGAAAAAGCCCATGCCGAACGAAACATGCAAATCAATTCTGTGACGAGCCCTGAAGGGAACAGCAGCAAGGATTTGCTTGCTTGCTTTTGCAGTTTAGGACTGTTTGTTCTCTCAGAGTATTACATCCCAGGGTAAAGGCCGCTTTTGCAACATTAAAACAGGAACAAGAAAATGCCCAAAGGCCCAAAAAGTTTTCTTTTATCATAAACAAGTTCACTGCCATTCAAAATTCAACAATTTACAATGTTTGTTTTTTTTTAAAGAGGCTTATAATTTGTATTAAACAAATACAAAAGTATAATCTATCCATTCGCATTAGCTTACAGGCTTTTTACATCTTTACATTTTTAAAGCAAGCCAAGAATGGCTGTTAGAGTTTTCTCTTTTATTACTTGTAAAACACATTATCCGTCTCCTCCTCCGTCCAAACATAACGCACCACTTCCACTTGAAGTGAACTGATCACGTGACATCGTACGTCACGTCCGGTGACGCGTAAATGCGAAAAAAGTGTTTCCATGACCCTTTTGCGACATTCCTCTATATAGAAACATCTGAAAAACCGCCTCATGAGAGCATAAAAACTTTTTGGCGATTTTTGACCGGTTTTTCCAAGTTCGGTGTTTCCATTACCAGTTTTTTATCGCGATATTTAGGTTTTGCGTAATTCAAGGGCTAATGGAAACACAGCTAGTGTGTAGATGTTAGAAAACCAAGCCGATTCAGCACAGCCACAGTTAACTGCCTGTTTTAAGTGCCATAGAAGGTGCATTGAAGCTTAAAGCAAAGCCACCGTAAAACAAGTCAGTGCACAGAGCCCAAACTGAAATGGGTTTAATCACCTACGCAAAGTTTGCAATGGGCGTGCCTGCCTTGTAAGAAACCTGTGCTTTCCTTCAAAGGAAGTGCTTGCACGTCTAACCTGAAGACACTTGGGATCCGAGAAAGAGGGCGTAGATCATTTGTCTCGAGTGTCCGCAAGCTTGGAAAAGCAATCTTTCAGAGGGGCAGCACCCTCATGAGGGCCAGAAGTGGAGGACTGTGTCGGGTTGTCATTCTGCTGATGGCAGCTTCCACTGGAGGAGTTTGCAGTTGTTGACACCAAATAGGGGAAGCTGTAAAATGAGCCTTTGGCTGTAAATGGCAGAGGTGGCACAGTGTGGAAACGCTAGCCCGTACCTGTCTCCTGAGTGAGGCTGAGCGAGGGGCCTGCTCAGGGTTGACTGGGGCAAAGGGGGGTGAAGAGAAGGCATGGGGAAAAGCGGCGCGTGTGTTTATCTAGACAGAGCAAGCCCACTCGACGAGCATCACAGTCCCCTCCGCAGCCTTCTGCCGTTTACCTTGCACGTTTAGGGAAGTGCCCGCGTCAATGATTCCACTGTTTGGCCGCACGCAGTATCGGCGCGGCGCCGTCGTCTTAACCTTGAAGCACACATTCCTTTCTGTTGGGTTGGAGAGCTTGAGATTTGTGGTGACCACGTCTGAAAATGGACCTGCGGGGGACAGAAAAAAACACTGAAGTTTGAAGAAATTCGCCATGAGTTATGAGCGAAGTGCAGCAGTTTGTTTTTCTCAAAGGGTAAATTGTGTAACAAAATAAGGGGCGTAGTGTATTTTCTTTACCTGTCTCGACACTATGATCAACTAATTTAACTGAAGTGAGTCTTTAAGATGAGATGTATTTTCAGACAATCCCAAACTACAGAAATAAGTAATAGCCTGAATAAAAGTTACTGAGTAATGATGTGTTTGACATCAAATCTTTTCCTTTTGAATAATATTTACACAACATTTTGATTTTGTGAACTAATGTCTCGTTTGTTTTCAGAAACTCATCTCCAGCTCAATTCATCAAACCTCCAAGGAGTTCAATAAAGCGTTCGGATCGATTAGCGACAGACCAGCGACTGCCGCGCCGCCGTGACCTGAGTAGCTGATGCAGTTTGGCTTTGGCGGTTGCAGCTTTCATCCTAAATGCAGGCCACATCTCTGGCGAGGCTGTCCTGAGGCCAGACGCATTAGGCTGCGCAGCTCTGTCGATAAAGCCTCGCAACGGACGGCAGGACAAAACAACTTGTGGCAGCTCTAAAAGGCAAGGCAAGCTGAGGTGAGTCAGACCTCGTTGGTGCAGCGAGAGAATTCAAATTGTTCTGTAGGTCGAGTCAATGACGCAGATTCATGCCCAATTAGCTGGGAAGTCATTGTCAATGTAGCCTTAAAAGAATTAAAAACAACAGGTATCCAAAACAGTATCTAACCATTTGCTCGCTGAACATTTCATTGTAATTAGAAAGAAAATAGGCAATAATAAATGACTGGATATTCCATTCCTGAGACCTCACTATTATAAACCGACGCTGCAATTACGCTGGCTTGTCCACATGGTTTCAACACGTACACGCTGGACTTGCTAAGCGTGTTACAAAATGTTATCTTGAAATACGGACGTTCCCACGGCGCCAAACACTTTCAAGAACAGCAACTGCAAACTCAACATGTTTGGGAACCCACCAGAGCGCAAAAGCAACAACGGAAACATTTACCCCAAAAATAACAAATGAAGGAATTCACTTTCCACTTGGTGTTGGGCGCTTGGTCCCGTGGCGTCCGAGCAAATGACATTAACAGAGAAGGCAAAGCTGTTGGATGTGAAAGAGCGTGGAGATAAAATAAATTAATAAATAAATATGGCCGCATGCAAAACTAATCTGGCTAATGCAGTCCGTAACCTTGAAGAAGCACAGAGTGTAATTAGCCTTCCGTGATGTTATCAGCATATTACACCATTAAAACGCCAATGTGAACGCATGAACGGTTCCCCTGTTTGGCTTCAGCGTGCTCTGCGCTGCTTATTACTTAATCGTCCCAGAGAAAACCACAGAATTACACGTTATTAATTCAATTCTGCCTCGCAATCTCTCGTCGCATCTGTGTTCTTCTACCACAACCTCTGGTGAGGTACTGAAACACTTGGTCACGGTCAACTGAGGGCTAATCACAAATTAATTACAGGACTTCTGAAACCCTTGCGGGTTCTGTGCCAATATTATGCACCTTACAACTACCACGCTGATGGAAACTAATTTTGGAAACATGTAGTACCCCCATAATCCTATAAGACCTTTCCAAATGATTTTGTATCCATGGAAATGGTGACGATTAATTGGAGCCAATGTTTTTTTTTTTTTTTTTTTAATCCTACATATACAGGGTGTCCCAAAAATCTGACATCATTTTGCAGGCCAATCAATAATTTTGGCAATTCTTGTTTAAATAACCTCAAATTTTCACAGAATGTATAGAAAGAGATCAAGATTTTGTATTTAATGTTTTATTTTGTGTTCTGTTTTCAGGTTGAGCCATGCCGTTCACTCCCAAAGAGAAGTCATTTTGCGCCTTCAATGCAAAATTTGACTGGCAAAAAAATTTGGACTTGGTGGTCCCTTAGTAAACATATGATGTTCAACACCTAAACTGTTCAATTTCATTGAGATAGACTTAGTACTTTTCAAGATAATTGCTTTTCAGGTGATGTCAGTTTTTTGGGACACCTTGTATTAGAGTTGGGATGAGCCACTGTGCATATGCTTTGAAAAAGCCCAACCCATTATGTGTTCATTGCACTTGTAGACCAAATTACACTCATCCAAATAACACCTGAGACACCTAAAACTGGAAAACCAAAAGCAACGCCTTCAGTTTCCCACCATCACGACAAATTGGGCCGCCGTAGTAGCGCTAATGATGTGCAAAACCCCAGTGTTTATGAAAAGCTCACTTACCCTGCACTGAAACACGACCAAACTATTTCATAATTGCTCTAGATTCGAGATGAAGTTTCGGCTCCAAAACATGGAGAGAAGCTGACACTTCCTTTCCTCTCTGAGCGAAGACAGGGAGGAAATTCAGGCCCTCGCAAGCTTGGCCTCACATCTAAAGGCTTCTAATGAAAAGGACGAAGGCCACCGACTACCGTATACCTGATATAGTACTTCCTGAAAGTTTCCCGGGATAGTATCCAGCTCTCGAAAACCACGAGCAGCGGCTAAATCTATTACGCTGAGTGGATGTTTGATTTTGTCATTTTTTCAAGGGCAAACTTAATGGGTGCGATATTAAAATGTGATGAGATGGGATTGTGTTCGTCTCACCCCCAGACAAAAGTCTAGGTTCCCAACACTCGGGAGAGTTTGAAACAGTTGGCCTGAGACGGAGGCTCATGAGAACAACTCTCAAATTCCTGCAGTTTCACACAGTGCTGCGCATTATGACCCAGAGCCAAAGCATAAACATGTGATTTGTGTTATTAAACGGAGTAGCATGTTGCAACGGCAACCGCTCCCTTCCTCCGCCCCACGCTCACGGATTAACACATCTGATTAGCGACATTAAAAGGACCTTTGTAACATTCTTCCGTTTGTGTAACACTGTGGGACCACACTGGCACCTCTGTTCCATATCGGTCAAAGTGTCCGAACGTAGCATGTTGGCAGAAATTCTCGCAAAGTCCTAGTTCTGTGAGAACATTTCAATTATTACAGAGATAAAGTGGAAGTAAAAGCAATACTTGAACACTGCAGACCTTACAAGTTCGATTCATCAAATGTCAAACGCACATAATAAAAAAAAAAGGACATCTGAGACACATTTCTCCCCACCACGCGGAATGTGAGAATCGCGCTGAATGTCCTGTTTGTATAAAGTTTTATGTGTCAGTAGAAACATAATGGGCTCGAGGGTGAAAGCCACAGAGAGGACGGGGTAGTTTAGCATTTTAAGACTGATGTGTTCACGGTCTACTGTGGCTCACGCTAACAGTTTAAAATTACAATGTGGCACGTCTGGCAACTCTCCTGACTGATACTAATACACAGCTTCACAACTTAACTCACGACAAGCTTGCCAAAGAAAGGAAGAGAGAGTATTTTAAATATAGCTTCTTTTTTTTTACCGTTACTTGTACTATTTATCCTATGCTAAAAATTAGACCTGTGTTTTGTTGAAGAGTCACTGCATGTCATAAATTATTCAATTAAACTTCAAAGATCAATAAAACAGTTGTCTCCATTCCGGGGGAACAGCGTCCTATCATGCCGAACAAGGCAGAAAAATCTGCGCTATTCATTTTCTTTACGCCAGATGCGGTGGGGTTCTTTTTTTTGTTTGTTTTCAAGGCTCATCAAGCACAAACTGCTGACTGGAAGCTTTTAATTCGTAGTATGGCTCATAGATTTAATTTGCATGAAGCATGAATAAAACATCAAATCAAAGCAGTTTGTTACTCCCAAGTTTTCATATTCAAATTGTGTGTGTGTGAGCACTTGGCAATTGGAAAACAGGTCAGAGAGGCATATGAGTTTATGTAACATGTCTAGACCTGAAACAGGGCATCGCGCCCACTGTCCTGTGTCTAAGTGATTGCTCAGCCCATCAATAAACAGGAAAGCCGTTAGAATTTGTAAATTGAGCCAAAGGAATTTGCCAAAAGGGGCAAAATTGACCCCGTAGTTTTTCGACCTAAGATGTGGAGTTGTTTCAACCAAAATATTGAGTTCATGAACTTGAAAATTCTTAAATCCAATTCGGGAAGAATGATGTAAACGAAGTTAGGTTAGATTATTTTGCTCAGAAACTCAGGCGGAAATTTTGTTACCCGACTTGACCCGATATGACGTCACAGCCATGGCAGCCTCCATTACCACTGGTACTAGCAGTAATTGCATTACTATTATTAATAGTCGACAATTACTTTTGTGTATGCTATGTTTTCGTGCCACGCAAAGGTGATTACGTAGACAGCCTTGGACAACGTTTATTTATTATGTAAAGAATATTCCGGTGTTATAACATTTAAAATGCTTCAAAGCTACTACTGATGGTACTTCCCTGTCGATAGTTCCTCGGTTACACATTCTTTTTGGACACAAAACGCACAAGTTATAACACAAATTCGCGTTCGTCATCCGAGCTGATCCCTTGATACGCTCCCTTTTCTCGGAAGCCGGGATTTTAAATTGCCTCTTCAGACTTGACGGTCGCTAATGAACGCAGCACAAGTGTCAAGTTATGAGTTGACAGCTGGCTGCTTGGCGGAGCGAGACAGCCAATCACGGCGCAAGCTGGCGTTCAGCTAGCTACACCTGCTACGGATGTTGCATATTGTGTGCGATTAGCGTGTGGAATTTAGCATGTCTTCGCGTCTTTGCATTTACGTGTCACCACACGAAAATGACTGAGCTTTCGAAACTGGGCACTGCACGTTGTTTTAGAGGTGGTGATAGCGCGCACAGCGGCGGCATTGACGTGTAAAGAAGGGGCCTGGCTAGGTGGCTAGGTTAGCCGACAGAAGCTAATCCAGCAGACAGCCATGGAGCTAAGCTAGCTGCTGAGCTGTCACTTGACCCGACGTCCTTTCAATGCAGCGCTGTTCTCTTGCAGCTTTCATTACCATTTGTCAAAATGTCTCGCTCATCTTCTCCCGGGTTTGGTCAACGGGACACTGTCCCCCCTCCCCGGACACCATGTCCCCTCACATGACAAACACCTCTGGCAGAGGCGGCGGCTCCCCCCTCCCGTCAAAACCGGGCCCTCCCCTCTTCTTACCTCTGAATTTCAGTTCATGCTGAGGCTCCAAGAGCAGAACCTGTTCCGGCCTGGCCATATCCCAACAACTGGAGCGGGGTTATCGCACTGCAACGTGTTTGTTTGTCGCTCGCCCCCCCCGTGCTAGGTTGTCCCTGAACGCAGCAGCGCCAATACACTTTGTTTTCTATAAGAATTAGCCGTATAAAACCTTGCAGCCCCGGTCACTCGTGCTACTCGAGCTACTGACGGCTGTTGAGATGCAGCAGGAAGGGACTGGGAGACTGCCTGGTGACGTCACCGCCTCTGCATAGCCACACGGCGGGGAGGGTGACAGCTCGATGGGTGATACCCGCTATCAGGATCAGAGCCACTACATGAGAAAAGTCTCTTTTCCTTATTTTCAAAGATTAATTGCATGCATTCGGCTCTTATTCTTCCTCCCACTCTTTCCCTTGGAAGTCTAAATTCAGAATGAGCATTCCGAGATTAAAGGAACCAACTCAAGTAAAGTGCCCCTGAACTGAGCTTTAAGCTCTATTGGACCGAGAAAAAATTGCTATAGTTCATTGCTGGTATGGTACGACACATTCATGCATTAATATCTTTAGTTCCTTTAGATTCAACTTTATGAGCAGCTGATATTAAGAAATGACTAACATCTTCTTCTTAGCTAAAATGTGGAAAAACTGATGTCAGTTTGTAAGATTAAGTGTCATGTCATACAAGACTATTAGGCATGAATGGGAGGAAACTGCTCGGCACCTTTGCAACCCTCAAAGTTAAATATCTAACCTAATGCCCAACACTAATTAAGGGAAGTTAAAGGGAAGAGATAAGTTTCGTTATTGAAAAATGGGTGAACCAACTACAAAGAAATTCTGCATCCCGGACAACATCTGTTCTCTGTTAGAAAGTGAAAAGATGAAAAGTGATGATATGGGACAATATAATGCCTGCCAATCTTCTTCAGCTTTAGTTTTCAATTTGGATTCCATAACCATAAGCTTTTTTATGTAGTAAAACTGATTCAATTTCTCACCAAAACAATCACACGCTTCATCATGGTAGTTGCAATCATTTCTAAACATATCTTATCCTGCATTAGAATTATTCGGTTGCAACCATGGTACATAAAAACTAACGCAATGGACATACTGGAATAGATAGAAAATCCAGCAGGCTTTCATACTTACAGGAAGGCTGTCAACCACAAATGTTTTGCTCTTCTCAGCTCTATTCAGAGCGGTGAAAATGCAGTTGGCCAGTTAAACACGCATCTCAAGTGTCATATTTATGCATATATATAGCTAGGCCAGTGGCTGCCAACTGAAGAACCAATCACATCGACTCTTGTCACTGTAGTCCCAAGAAACAAGATGATGCAGTAGAGAGAGGAGCAAACACAAACCACAACACACTCCCAAGGTGAAAGGAAAAAAAAGAGTCAATCTTTTATTGGTTCAAAATTGACACCTCCCTTTTAAACATACAGGGGGAAAATGCTGCAAACAAACAGGTATTCTGTTGCAATCAATATGAGACAGAGATAAAGCTAAATAAGGCTAACTACCATATGGAAGGAAGTACTGCAAATGATGTGCACATCTATTGTCACACGACAGGCTTACAATAGAATATAGGCATTGATTTGTGTGCAATTTGTTTGCATACATTTACACTGAAAAATATACATGACATAGATTCATCACAAACCCCGGGACCAGCCCAGGACAACTGGTCTTTTTTTTTTTTGTTTTGTTTTTTTTTAATGCAAATCTTTTTTGCTTTATTTCATAACACATCGTCAAATAAAGCAAAATTGATTCACTATCAAAATATTTTGTTTAGCATTTATGTGACTTACACTTTTAACTACTATGTTACACTGACAATGAAAGTCTTTTAAACAAGTGCATCATAACACTTCTGACAACATTTGGCACTGCTTCCTTGAGCGAACGGATAGTTAACTTTCTTCATAGATGCTAGAACAGCCTTACCACAGGATTTTACAAATTATTGCAAAGATTAAAGTGCAACTTTGGGAACTTCAGCATTCAGGGGTGCCAAAGCCATTATAAGAGCTAATTGATGCATTTTACGGTAACTACAATTCAGCAGCACTGAAAGCCAAAACCAATCACAAGGTGATGTTCTGACCTCTAATGCCACTTAAGTCTCATAAGGCCGTATGTGTCCCAACTCCCTCAACTTAGATTTAAAAAATGACTTCAATCACGACTAACAAAGATGCATCTGCTGGAGACTGCGTGGGTCCGGATTGCACATTTGCATGAGAGCGCGTTCTGCCATGTGTACATATCAATCCGTTTCATTGGGCCACATTTTACGTCTGTTATAACTATTGCACTCTGTTGGAAAACCCTGAAAGAAAAGTCTACACAGCTGAGCACACAACTTGTCAATAACTAATAGATTTAAGATGCTTCTGAGGCGAGTGAAGTGGCGTGAGCTGACAGAAGAGCCCGCAATCCAAATTTGTCAGAGCAAGTCTGCAACTAATCCCACATCTGTACTTTTTGGCATCGTTTCAAAGAGACTTTGGATTTAAAGAGACACAGGCAGCCTTGAAATTTCACAGAATTAATGTGTGCGGGGAGTCATAATTCAGCTGTAGCTGAAGTTCAATCAGTCAGACACAGGAGGCAAAGGAAGGAACGGTAACGCAGCAAAAAAGGATCCGGGAATAGTTGGGATCTTCATAAGAGCCGCTCGCTGCGGCGCAAGGAGCCGAGTTATTAGTTGCCCGAAAGATAGAACGATGCAGAGGCGGCACGCGTTCAGGAAAACAGGCGCGCAGACGTTGGAACAAAGAGTGCGTCGTAATGCAAAGCAGAGCGGTTCATTACGGGGTCAGCATGTCGACGCAGTGCCACGTCTAATTCTGCGCCTGCGAACAGTCTGCAGAAGGGGAAATTTAGCCGCGGAAATATTTCCACCGAGTGACGTCTGGTTTTGAGATCTCACCGTTGCATCACTTCGCTCCACATTACATTCGCTGGACTTCATATTGCTGATTTGGTAGCAAGTGAGTCGTGTGAGTGGTTCTTTTTGTTGAGGTTTGTATTTTTCACTTTTCCTCCATTGATTACAGTTTGTTGTAACAATTGGTATAAATTCTTCTCACAAGAAACTGATGAGAAAATATCCAAGAAGAGAAGAATCAAATTAGCGGACAAAAGAGGGGAAACGTGCTTCAGAGCTGTGACACCATCCTGGGACCTCTAAATATAAAGTAACAACCTGCACGTGGTCTTTGCTGTAACAATCTATACGAGAGCCTTGCCTTACCACAGTAGCACTGGGCATGACACTGGTCTATTGTGGCGGCTGCTCGCAGCCAAGAATTAGTCTGGGACGTAGCTGCCTGTTAAATGACAAATGTTTGCACAGATTAAACACACAAGATAGAACGTATGAAACGGTAAGCTCTCGCAAAAACCGGTGGTCTGATTTTGTGACCTTTTAATAGCGCCAGCCGAACCCTTCCGCTGTTTTCAATCCAAACCAAAGATACCAAGCAGCTGCTGGTTCCTGGTACGTGTTTACCAAAAAAAAAAAAAAAAAAAGATCCGAGAATGTGTTTACTTTTCCAAAATGCTGAAAAAAAAGTGAAGGACTCAGGCATGCGCGATACTTTTTTTTTTTTTTTTTCCTGCAGTTTCAATGTTTGATCCCAATATGCGTCAATGTCCAAAACAGCAAGTGCGTGGTCAGCTGTTGAATATGAAATGCACAAACCTTGCGGTTTCAACTGCCTGCTTATATTCTGACATAGACCAAAGGCCGAGATTGGGGGAGTGCTGCCTCCTGATGACAGTTTGACATGAAGTCATTATTTCATAGTAGAAAGTCATGGGCTCCTCAAACCCCAAACAAAAAGCAATAACTTAATGAACCGGATTCAAAATAATTGGCTGAAAATCCCATTTCATGGATATTTTTTTTTTGGTTAACACACAATAGATTTATACAAATGTACAAGTACAATTTCAGATTTTGTTGACCTTCATTCACAAACAGGCCTGTTAGGCACGAGCCTGTGAAACTACACTTCAAAAATCAATGCACTAGTTTGTCTCCGGCTGGCCTTCATTGGTCACACGGCACACGAAGGACCTTGCTGTTGCTGAGTGCAGGAAAAATGACTTCTTCTAATCGTGGTGAGGTTGGCAAAGCTGCATCTGGTGTCAATGCCCTCGGTGTCACTGACCTCACCGCACACCCTCCGACAGCCTGGTGTCGGTGGCCGTGAGCCGAAGCAGGCCGGATACATGGTGGGGGTTGGGGGGAGCAGGGCGAGGGGTGGAGGGTCGGGGGGGGGGTAAAGGTCGGGTCAGCGGGCCAGAGGCATCATCAGCAGCACGTCCGCTGAGACGATGACGACGGCTGTAGTTTGAATCCCTTTCCTGCGGCTGCTCCTGAGCCGTCCACAGCGGGGATGCGCTTGCCTGAGACGACACACACACACACAAGACGGGCTTTTTCACGACGTCCACGATCACATCTCTCTGCGTGTGTTATGACTTCCTTCTTTCTCAACAGATGTGTATCAAAGGCAATCAAATTGCATGTTTGTATTTTTGCAGTCTGGGCTGGTTTTAAATTGTTAGTGTGTTTTTAACAAAGATTATGCTTTAGTTCAAACCTTTAAGTAACACAAAGGTCTGGTATAAATGAATATTCTAAATATGAAAGGTGGGAAAAACAATACACATTAGGGATGTTAACGATCAATTGATTGTCGATTAAGAATTTAAGCGATCAAATTAAATTAGTCACAGTAAATTGAACATTTTTTACATGGGTAGTTAATATCATTATAAAAATGTAGTTGCTGAAAAGAGCAATTCACCTGTAGATACTGTGATGGTCACAATGTACCTTGAACAAGTTACTTTTAAACAACTTTTTTTTCTTTTTTAAGTTTAAATGTGACCCATTAGAAGTCAACTTAAAGTCAAAGGATAAAAGTTTAGTTTTTTTTTTACTGTTCTCTGAAGGAAAAATGGGTCACATTGGACCCTCAACATTATCTAAGGGTTTAATAATGCGTTCCTTCCACATTTTTCATTGTGAAATTGAGGTTCTCAGGAAAAATTACAGCTTATCAATTAATCGTTAATCGATCGATAAGGTCAATCAACCAACCATAAATACATATACAAACCACACCAAAAACACAAAGAACAATAGAGGAGAAAACAGAAACTATGCACAGACCTGGTGACGACACAAAGGGAAACAACATAGCTTTATGAATTATTTTCTGAAGTAAAATACCTCATGTGTACCAACTAAGAGGACACAGATGTCCGGGGCATCAAATACGCGAGAAATGCACTCACTTATCTCTATAAACACCTCGTTGATGTTGATGGCATTCTTGGCACTGCTTTCTACGAAGATGGCATGGATGGAGTCGGCGTAGTCCTTGGCATCCTTCTCTGGCACCTCCCTGTAAACACCAGCGGTACATTCAGTTCATCACGCTGCAACATGCAAGCATGCTCATCACCATGCTGCTTTAACTGATGAACTTCAGATGTCCTTTCATAGCCGTTACACTGCAAATGGTCTATGTAGTTAAAATTATTTACGGGAGACTTTAAAACATGTTGATTTGCTCTACTACAGATGCAAATTATCGATTCGTTCATTAATTGTTAGTTGACTGACCTTATCGATCAATTAACCATTAATTGAAACTTGTTCTAGGTATATTATGACCATCACAGTATCTACAGGTGAATTGCTCTTTCCAGCACCACACTGTTCTAATGATATTAACAACCTGTGTAAAAAATGTCTAATTAATTATGACTAATTTAATCGATTAAATTCTCAATCTGCAATTAATCGATAATCGATTAATAGTCGATTATGAATTTAAGAATATTCCTTCGCAAACTCCATCATCACTCAGAGCTCAGATGCTCTGATGCTCTAAAACACGCTTTTTTTTTTTTTAATCTAGTTTAAATTCACCTGGCGTCAGAGAGGTCACACTTGTTGCCGGCGATGGCGACCACTATGTTGGGAGGACCGTGCTGCCGGAGCTCCCTCACCCAGTTCTTCAGTGTTTGGAAAGACTCCTGATGATACAGGTGGAAAAACATTTGACCCAAAGTGAACCAATGAGGAGGCAGCCACGGAGAATCAACAATCACCGGCTTGTTATTTTCTGCGGTATCTTCATATTCCACTCGGCCAGGAGTTGAGATGATAAGGTGTCAGAGGAGTGTACACAAATTGAGCGCGAGCATCCAGTTAGCTTAGCCTGTAAATAAGAGACGGTGAAAACAGCCTTGCTTTGGCAAACATTGGCGTGCGCCAAGATTTCTAGATGGTTCTAATGCACATCTATCATGTCTAATTTGTTTAATCTGGTGGTGAGGGGGTGACAGAAATGTCAAAACTTGACATTTTAAAACTCAGCTCGACTGCCCGCCGCTGATTTTCCGCCAAGCGCTTACGTCCAAGAAATGTGTCAGGACATGGTCCTTATTAATGGCCGAATTGACGTAGTCACTTTTTAGTAAGGAAAAAAGACAGGGTGACTAGTTTGCGGGCTTCAGAGGAGCAGACGTCTCCTCAGACGGAGAGGATGACTGGACATTTCACCTTGGCAACGGCCAGCTGGAGCTTTGAATCCGTCCATTTATTGATCTAACCACTCAACTCTGGACGAGAACAGGCTTGAATTATTAGCCAAAATAACAAAACATTTCATTCATTCAAAAGAAAGGTCAGTTATTAAACCAGTATAATAATTGGCATGCCTCTAAAAGAAATACCTCTTTCGTGATGTCATAAACAATAATGGCTGCAGCTGAACCTCTGTAGTACATTGGTGCCAAAGCGCGGAACTGTTGGACAGAGAGAATAATAGTGAGTAAAAGAACATCAATGTCCTTACTTAGTTGGAATGAGATTATATCATTTCATTTATTGTTCTGTGATACTTAGGAATAAAAAGGATCTTATTTATTAAACCCAGACTTGCCGTGAATCAGACAATGGAGGTCTGTCCAAACGCAAACCCTGATCATGACCCTCCATCAGCTGAGCAGCAGAACTTTCTTTGGCTGCTGACTCTACCAACCTCGACGGAGTGCACGCCGAAGGAAAATAGACACTTCATACCGTTTCACCAAACCAAAAGCCAGAGATGAGAGCTTATAAACCACTGGGCTTGGTGCTGAATGGGAGTGCGGTGAGAGAGTCTTTCCACCGAGGCCTCACACATGTGGAAGCCATCACCGGCGAGATGAGCAGAATGTGTCAGGAGCTGTTAGCGTTGCGATGTTTAGGGACGACTTACACTTCTGACCTGGAGCTGAGAGACTGCAAAGCTCCACAACAATCGAGTTGTCAAACCACACCTGCTGCCCTGGTTTTATTCTGTCTACAAGACACTCTGGCATGCTTATTTCAATTTTGAACAAATCAACCAGTAGTTGGAATAGTCAAAATATTTCAAGCAACAGTAAAATCTCACCTTCTGCATAAAAGGACTCTCAGGAAATCTGGTATCCATTGTGCATTTTTCAACCCCCAAACTTCTCCTGCAGCGCCACTGTGAGGCTCATATTTTCTTAACAACTATTGGATGGAGCTCCACGGGCGTGCGGTCCGACATATGAAGTTTCTGCATTGCTTGTGCTGTTTTTGCAACTTTTCCAGTCCGCAAATAAAGGCGAAACATCAAAAAATCAGCCCGAGACGCCAGTGCTGTCAGATGAAAACTGACAAAATAAAACTGCTGAGAAGAAAAACAGCTTTGGAATGCTGACACCAAATTGTAGCATCCTGCCTGTCGGGAAGGAACGTGAACATGAAATGTAAGTGCAACCCAATGTTCTCGCTACTTAAAAAGATTAACAGTGCTGAGGTCAAGCTGGGAAACGATCTCCTATTGCAAATAAAAAATAAAAAAAAACTCCACTGCTGCTACTCATAGGCTGTCTAGGTTGCTGTCTTACATATATGTGTGTGATAAATAAAAGGCTGTGAAATTTGTATTGAAATAAACAACCAGCGTTTGGAAAAATCCATTCACTTGATGATTTGGGTCTTCCCACATATTTCCGTTCCTCCCCACTACAGGGGAATCAGACGATGTGCCTCAGGGTGACACCGTTACCTTTGGAAAGACACACATTCCACATAATTATAGTTGTTACTGGCCTCGGCGGGAATCTAGCGCAGAATTTCTGGCAGCCGCCGAAGAGAGAGCCGACTGTTTCATTGGCCGGTGCCGAGCTGCGCCGCCATCGGTCCTGTGTGGTCCTTTTACCCAAAGGGTAATCACAGCGAGGCCAAATACGTGGCCGCAAAACGAGGCCGGACAACAACCCCAGTGATGCCAGACCTTTGCTGATTAATTGCTGTGACCACAAGCTGGGTGCATGGTGAAAGGACACCTAACTCCACGCCACCTCGTCTCACCCCCGCCGCTACCGTCTGCTGCACTGGGACACACAGATCCCCTGGCTTGGTTTAAGAGGGGACGGTCAGAACGGGGAAGGCCTCTATGGGCTGTTGACAGCTGGGCTCAGATGTTCATGCTTTTCAGCCTCATCTGGTCCAGAGATATGAACTGTGGAACATGGTAATCATGGAGCTCTCCTTTCCTCCAAAGAATTCCTTGGCTTTGTGTTTCCCTTTCTCAACACACACACACAAAAAAATGATGAGCCAAAGTTCTGCAGAAGTTGGAATGCGAGCAATTAAAGGGCTGAAAAATAACCAAAGCAGCTCAGTGTCAAAACAAAGGCGCATTAAAAAGCTACCAAAGGAACGCTGGTGCTGCCGCTGCCATTGCTTTTTCCCCCGTGTGGATCTGAAACCTCTTGAGAGGCCAAGGGTGCCACATGGCAAATAAAATAGGGATCAGTGGGACATTAAAAGGTGGAAAAAGTGGAAAGTAGCGCAGGGGTGAGTGGAGAATTAATGAAAAAGATTGGCGCCATGAAAGAAAGATGCGGGAAAAATATCAAAGGGGAGCCAGGGAAGCACTCTGATGCAGAGCTGCAGTATTTCCTAGATAAGGCGCAGCGGCAGCAGCGGCAGCAGCAGCAGCAGCACATGCTAATGATCTGAAGCTGCTTGGCTTTCATTCCCTCATCTTATCTTCTGCACGGCCTGCACTGACCCCCTCGAGGCAGCGCAGAAGCAGAGGACCCTGGGGGAAAAGAGGATAAAAGACAAAGAGCATCTCATCCCACCTATCAGAGGAGGACTGCAAAGGCAGCGCTAAGGGATTGAGCATGGGGGTGGGAAAGGGAGAGAGAGAGAGAGAGCACGCACGCTGAAAGGGAAGTGGTGCGGAAAGCTAATGCAGGGCAACATGGGATGCAGGATGTGAGTCAAGGGGGAAAGCCATTCCTGAACTCTCGGCTACTTCGTCAAACTTGGACAAACTGGTTCAGCCATCGCTCACACTTCCAGCTCGGAAGTGAAACCTGGACATTTAAGTCATGGCGACGCATTCAGGGGCATGCGCAGATCACACACACAACAGTACGCAACAAAAGCAGCCTGTGCTACATGTCACAGGAATGTAATCAGGAAGGAGCGGTGACAAGAAAGTCCGAGGCAGGACAATCGTGACGCAGTCAAACGGACGGATGTTGACCTCTAGTCTTATAAACTGAACCAAAGAGACATTGTCACCTTAAATATACAAACCGGCAGCGGCTTGAAATAGGAGAACTGAAAGATGTGGGACGACTTTATCAGCCAGAAGTTTGAAAGGTGAATATTGCCCCCTATCAGAGGTATTGCAATACTGCGCTTTCACCGTCCCGAGGGCTGCTTCTGGGAGTGGTGCATTTAGCTCTGTCTCACTTCCTCTAAAACCCTGCATGTCAGTTGATATGTGGTAAGAGCTGCGTCATAATAGTTTATGACAGTATTAAATTGCTCTATTAGCGTGGTTTGGTTCAGGAATACAAATAAAAGCCATTCCATTTTAATCTCACAACCTTCCAAGTTAATAAAGAAAAAAGATAAGAAGCACAAGTCGCTCACCCTTTCCTGGCCTGCCGTGTCCCAGATCAGGAACTTGTGCAGTTCGTTCTGGTATTGCACAGTCTTAGTCATGAATGATGCCCTGGCAAGGAAGAAACAGGTTTCACTGAGTTCTTTAAGACAAAAATACATAGTAACACAAACGGGCCTTACAAGGAGAGTGTTTCACGTATTTGAGGATTTTTGTTTTTCATCCCAGACTCTGCTGGGGTGACAGCACACAGTCAAATATCCAACAAATGTGACAGACTTTAAGAAAATAGCACGTTAGGCCCTCTGTCTGCAGCCTTCTACTCAAACTGGTTTTGCTTGAACCTCCACTTGTGTGGAGGGGACAGAAACGAGGCAGTCATGAGGTGGTCTACTTGGGTGGTTGCAACACCTGGTGTTGTTGCTAACCTCAGAGTGAGGTATCCGTGCCCTTTGTAACGGTACATAGGGATAATTAACAGAAATATATGCTTTTGCACACACCTACTAGAAAGTGAAGTTGGCAAAAAAAAGTAAAAGAAAAACTCTCTTCGCCAACAGGCTGGAGACAGAAATTATTGTTTTACATGTTGTAAAACAGTTTTTGTTTTCTTACTATGAGCAACCAAATGTAAACTTTAGTCGAGGAATGGATTTATCACTGAATGGACAAAATCTATTAGCATTTACCTTCAAAATGATTGTTCCTAAACTTATTTTTTCCAAGTTAACTCATCGACTAACATATGTTTACATCATCTTGTCTTTAAAAAAAATAAAATAAAATAAAAAAAAAATAAAAAAACAGCCAGGAATTGCAGTGTAATGGGTACATATTTAATCAGACAGCAGCTCACCCAATTGTTGGGTTGATGTTTGGGTCAAAGCTGTCCTCCACAAATCTCCAGACTATACTTGACTTCCCAACACCCGTTTCCTGCATAAACACAAACAATGTTAAGCCTCACAAAACAACACGTCAACAAAAACTATTACAACACAGCAACTTGTAATGAATTGTAATACTTGTCGTGATGCAAGTACATTGGATTGGAACTGAAAATAAACTTAGAAACCTTCACTGTTGCTGGCCAACATGATGTTTACCAAAACATTTCAAATGACATCATGAACAGGAACTCTTGCAAAACCTATTTTTAGGGACAAGTACACGCATCTACGACTAGCATAACTAACTGCACTTGTTGCAGAACTTCCCCGACAACGCAAACAGCAGAGTTATTACGCACTAAAATGTATGTTTATGCAGCAGGTTGTTCCACATTAGGTGATGTAAACAGACATTTTACCGGCCGGACTGGGGAACTACATGACGTTTGGTGCCACCAACACTATTTAGTGCACAGTTTACGCGGCAGAAATTCGTGTCAAGACAGTCACTTACCCCGAGGAGACAAACTTTTAATTCTCTCAGCGCCATATCGATCACCTCAGCATCAAATTGAGTTTGTGCTGATGACCATTTAGCTACTTGTTTTCTCCTCCGGCTGCCTCCTTCCTCGGTTTACTCAGCAGGCGGTCGGCGTTTTCCTTTGAACCTCACTTCGCCGCGGTCAACAGCTGCCACACGCACCTCGCAGGTTAGGGTTTACAACTTGAGGTATTTGCCATATTGTGGTTGTTGTCAGCAGCCAGCTAGGCTAACCGTGGAGCCAGCGCATCGCACGGTCTCCATCTTGAACTACGGTATGCGGTCACGTGACAATCTCCGTTCTTTCTTGTCGGGGAGATACACAAAGCCCACAGGCTCCGTCTGTGCCCAGTTATGTCAAGTTTGCGCCCAAGATGAGTCGCGCTTGTCGTTCGGTCGCGTAGAACGCCACAAAGCCAGGAATACTCGCATCAGGAAGTACTTTCAGGAAGTAGTTTGTAGCTACGCTTGAGTGACAGCTGTGCGGTGGTGACAGCCCACACGGGACGACGGCAGCCCCGCAGAGCCGAGCCGATACAAGATGGCAGGTAATGGCACTTTTTAAACAATGTTTTCTTCAAGACTTTGGTACTGCCGCGATATTCATGAAGCGACGTGGTGGTTCTCTATATATAGGGAACAGTGGAGCGGCTACCATTAAACTATCTGCGGGGATTGTTTAGCGAAGTCGGGGCTAAGGGTGGGCGAGAGAAGTCAAGTGAAGCGAACGGGCTGGACGAGCTGTGTTAGCCAACTTAGCGCGGCTAGCCGCCTAGCCCACGAAAGCTACTCAAGGGGTTTGAAATATGTGGCACTGAATCAGCATCCACGAGATTTTCATTCATTAGCATGTGGTGATATAAATTAAAGGGACACTTTATAGTCAGGGTTGGATGCTCTCACTCGGCTACGGGCGTGTTTATCGTCCAAGTGTTGTCATAGCCGCAGCTAGCGAGTTGCCTTGGCTAGCGTTAGCATGCGTGCTAAAGTCATTTTCAGCCTTAAGCTGACCAAATCCTCTTTTATACCACAACAAAGGGAATGCGTTGTTCTTTGAGAATATGCTTTAATGTTGTCCGTAAATTGCTCGCCCTGTTGTTTAACGTCGCTCACCACGCTCGGCACCCCATTTATTGTATGTTTCGGACAGTTAGTTTAATATTTGTCGCACATTCCCGTGCTTGGCCAGCTGTAAACAGTGGCTTTAGCCGTCCAGCCACATGCTTCTCTCTGTGAGACCTCTTTCCGGAGCCTTCTGCCGAGTGCACCTCTTGTTAAAACATTTGTGCAATATCGCATTCGGCGAGTAATACATTCGGGCATGGACAACGTTCTCGCAATGTCGCTTTCATTATTATTATGACTCGCTGCTACTCGAGCACGAGTCTGCACTGACGCTGCTAATCGATCGTCATTTTAGGTGCAGATTATTTTAATGATCTTACGTACGGAAGATAACGTGCTATATAATGTCTGCCTCAATATTACTAAACCTAATTAAAACCACAAGTTATGCAATATTTCACCGTCATGAAATACTTTTTTGCAATGACATGATCATGTGCTATTTACACGGCACATGTACACATAACACTCTCATTTTGCTGTTGCGTTAAGAAGCGGCGGTTGATCCGTGAGGTCATTGTCATTTATGATCAATCTCCATTTAATAAGAGTGTCTATCTTTCATCGTCGTCAGCCTTTGCCCTCAAACTGAAAATCCCTGATGGCATGAAGCAGTAGTTGTTGACATGACAATTGGTTTGTTGTCCCCCGTGCAGGTCTGTCTTTATACTTTGAAGATGGCCATGATGATTTGGATGACTGTGAGTGCCATCGTCATTTTATATTTAACTCCTCATTCTGCAATACCTGTTTTACAATTGTTTTCTTGCTTTGTATTTTTTTTTTCCAACCCTGTGTTGCAAAGTTAGATTACATTGTCATCTTCACCCGACTCGTTTATTTGAAATTGTAAACCTTAAAAACGACTGCGTGTTGTTATGCCAGGATAGTTCATAAAGCGCTCCTCTGATCTAGCTGCAAACTAAACACCATTTTTTTGTTCACTAAAAGTGCTTAAATCCTGACGTTTGCTCTCACTCAGGATTACTGTGGCCTTGTGTAATGTGGCGTATCTTTGAGTCCTCGTTTAAATGTTTAGTTTTTGTGGGCATCAGCTGTGTTTCTTGCAGGGATCCAGCAGTTGAAACTCTGTAAAATGATCTTTTTCCATCCCACAGTTGGCTTTGATGATTATGGATCAGAGTGTGATGGAATTCGCATCACGGCTTTCCTTGATGCCGGACAAGACAACTTGACTCCTCTTGGGAGGCTAGAAAAATATGCCTTCAGTGAGAATGTTTTCAACAGGTAAGAAGAAGAACCCCTTGTTGCAGACGGGTGATAAAAATGCTAAATATCTGACAAAGTCTTAGACGTTTGGGCGACGTTTGACAGCATATCCTTTAAAAAGACAGTGATGTGCTCCGCTGTTTGTGCCTTCAAGCTCAAGATGCTTAACTTTAAACAAGAAGTGTTATTATTTATAGGCTCTCTGTCTACTGCCGTTTATACTGTTGCTGGCTGGTTTTCAGAGGCACATTTACTAACTAAGTACACTCTGTTCTCTGAGCAGTATTCAGAAAGATGTTGCTGTTCAATGTGAAAAACACAATTTCCAGTTGACCTACAGCTGCACATATTTATGTGGCGTAACCTTATATCGTGCAAATGTCATAAAGGTTTTTTGTTGATGATCTCAATGATGGAAGATCAGATATGAAAATGATGAACGTATTGAATGACATTATGAGAAATGTACTAGTTTTTCCCCCTCATTTTCTGAATCTGTTGTACGATGGCTAAATTGTATTCTAAGTCCCACAGTGGAAAAGTCTTATGTCATGGAAAGAAAGACTGCGCCATCAAGTTGTGCTTACTGTAGATTGTTTTTTTTAAACGCCACTGAGATAACTATCCGCATTCCTGTTTATGTGCAAATCACATACCTGTTCAAACCTTACTCTAGTGGTTCCAAAGGACTCAATTTGAGCCGTGGGTGGATAATATCTGGACAGATAGCAACACATGACTCTTTTTTTTTTTCTTCACAAGGAGCAATATTTTTCTTTTCTTGTTTTAAAAATTCTGTCTTTTTATGCAGTCCTTGTCTTTGGAATTGGGAATTGAACCAATACAAAGCGATTGTTGCGTATAAAGCCCCTTAGAACTGCTTTTAAAATGTTCAGATGTTGCGCCTTTGCATAAATCCAGTGCTGCCCAGTTGTCTGGGTTTATTTTCTGCCTCCGTGCTTTCCCGACGTAGCTTTGTGACGCTCAAGCACCTCTGTCGTTTTCACGCACACGTGTGTAATGTACTTGACAGCGCTGCCAGTGCTCTGTGTCACGCCGTGTGCCTTTCAGCACGCGTAGGTATTGGCTACTAACTTCATGCTCTGTTGCTTTTTAGGCAGATCGTGGCTCGCGGCCTGCTTGATGTGCTTCGAGAATTCAGTGACAATGAAAATGACTTTATCAGTGTCATGGAAACAGTGGCCAGAATGTCTGAAGATGGAGGTAGATTCATTTTTCTTTATTTGACTAATGTGATTTGTTTCAAGCTAATTCTGCATTGGTTTTAATTTCTTCCTCCTTTACTTTGCTTTTTTTTTTTTTCTCTTTTCGTTGTCGTTTGGGCCGCAGTCAAATTATTGTCCCAAATTGCCTGAGATTTTCAGACATTTTGACAGTATTTCAATGTGTTTGTGTAGAGCCCACAGTGCGAGCTGAACTCATGGAGCAGGTCCCAAACATTGCTATGTTTTTACATGAAAGCCGGCCCAACTTTCCAGCAGCTTTCTCCAGATACTTGGTACCCATCGTGGTCCGATATCTAACTGATCCAAACAACCAGGTGGGTCTCAAATACAACTTGTGCCTTCACTAATGTACAAAAAAAGAGATTTAAAAAAACAAAAACGTTTTCTAACTTTGTGGGGTTTTTTTGTCTTAGGTGCGGAAGACCAGCCAGGCAGCGTTGCTTGTCTTATTGGAGCAGGGCCTCCTCTCTAAAGCTGACATGGAGACCAAAGTTTGTCCAGTTCTGCTGGACCTAACAGAACCCAACTGCGACGATGACTACAAAATCGAAGCAGTCGCTGTAAGAAATCTGTCCCTTATCTTTTCTTTTTTTTTAATGGCCGTGGCTTTTAAGTTTCATTGACATCGAAGTTCAGTGTTGCCAGAGTTCTTGTAGAACCAAATCTAGCATCCAACGCTTGTTGCATCGTGTGACAAAACACAAACAGTCGCGAAATGTCTCTTGATATGGCATCGGAACATTCATGAACATGTGTTGTAATGGGATTGTCACACTAATGTGTTCAGCTGCGAGAGAGTCCTAGTTGTTCCCCAAAGCTGAATTTATTTCTGGTGGCCACCCAGCAGTTTGTGCTGCAACGCACTAGAAGGCGTTTTGTCAGTGTAACATTTACCAGGGTTGCAAAAAAACCCAGCTGTCTTGCAGCACATTGCATTGTAAAATCCTGCCTGTTGCACGTGGACAAGCTCATTATGCAAGACTTTTAGCTTTCAGGGCTGGATTTGGTGTGTTTAAAGAACACAAAGTGTCACTGCAAGGCAAACAGCGCAGGTTGCTTTAACATGGGCTAGAAAAGGAAGTTCCATCTGCTTATTTATGAATACATCCTTTCTTGCTTTGTGTTATTTATTACATCAGCTGCTCATCATCATGTATTGCAGCTCTTTGGGTTCCTTTTTTGTCACCCGTTCATAATATTTCAAATGATTTTTTAAATCATGCGCACAGAGCCAAATGTTTGCAATTTGTTCGAATAACAATACGATGACTTTTTGCTATTGAAAGAGTTTGCTTCATGCTAACTTGGAAGTCATAAAGCGTCCGCATTGTATTTAGGTGATGGCTCAAAGACATATCCTGCGGTCGAGCTCCTGAAAGCCATGTGATGTTTTTTCCTCATGCTGGCGTCCATGTGTTTTCCTCGACAGATCATGTGTAAAGTTGTCACAATGTTGGGCAAGGACACAGTGGAGCATCTGCTGCTGCCGCGCTTCTGCAACCTGTGCAGTGACGCCCGACTCTTCCAAGTGCGAAAGGTACCGACACCACCACCAGTCACAGGCTGGTTGTCTTTTTCTTTTTTTCTGCTTAATGCTACATGCGCAGGGTGTTTGTGCTTCTCCCAGCAGCCACCAGGCCCACTGTCTATTAGTAACGGGAGCTTGCATTTGTTTTCCCTGAGGGTGAATTCATTAAGACAGCATGTCAGCCTTAATTCTGTTATGCACATCTCATTAGCCCACAGTGCGCTGTTGTCTTCCCGAGGAATTTTAATTCCCTGTAACTAAATGCTATTGGGGCAAGTTTAGCAGCTCCAAGGTGGGCAAACATTGTACACGAATGAAGTATTTTAGCCTTTTTTTTGTAAAACATTTTCCTGAATTGTAGGATTATTATTTGTATTCTTTCTTGTCCTTTTTTTAAGAAAACATAATAATGCTCAATACTGTCAGTGCAAAATCCTAAATTCCTGAAAGTTGTTGAAAACCTTTTTTTTTTTTTTTTACATACATACACTATCAGTCAAAATATTGGACACACCCTATTAATTGAATGTCTTTTCTTTCATTGTCATGCCTATTGACATTGCAGTTTCTCACTGTTGGCATCAAAACTACGTATGAACACACATGGAATTATGTAGGAAACAATAAAAGTGTAAAATAACTCAAACACCTTTTAGATTTAAATTCTTCAAAATAGCCACCTTTACAAAAAGCATATTCAGAGTTACTGAGCGTGTTTGTCTTTGCTGTATAATTCCATATATCTTGCTCAAATATTTGATGTCTTCAGTATCTATCTACAATGTACAAAGTTGTAAAGATTAAAAAAAAAAAATTACATCAGAAGGTGTGTCCAAACTCTTGACTGGTCGTGCATATTATACGATCTCATTTGTATTTCATAATTGTTTTGCGTTTTCCAGGTCTGTGCTGCTAATTTTGGAGAGTTTTGTTCCATTGTGGGTCAGGACGCCACAGAAAAACTACTGGTGAGAGTCTTGAGTACTGGAAGTGAAATCTCGCCTACACTGCCATAGTTTCCAGCACGTTGTCGAGTGTCTACGCTCTTGAAAACTGCCTCGTGCGAAGGCGGAGAGCAGCGCGTGGAGTTCGCTGTGCGGTTAAAAGCGCGTCATTGACGTCATGGCGTCTCGTTCCAGATGCCCAAGTTCTTCGACCTGTGCTCGGACAGCCTGTGGGGCATCAGGAAAGCCTGCGCCGAGTGCTTCATGATGGTCTCCAATTCCACCTCCCCGGAGGTGCGACGTGCAAAACTTTCCCCCCTTTTCATCAGCCTCATCAGTGACCAGTCACGCTGGGTAAGAAAAAGTTCTTCACCTCGGAGTTTCACATCCTGAACCATTAATGTTTCACTTGCAGTTCATACAGATGAAGCGTCTTACTTTTAGATTTTTAGGGAACCTGTTTGGTGTGTGGATGAACTGACTCATCGTCACAAAAGTAGTTCACGTGATTTTACTTTTTATTTTTTATGATTGTTGCCACCGCTAGCTGCATTTCCATTACCACCAAGAATTGCACAAAACGTAAATCTCACAGGACAAGGAAAATTTTAAAAAATATCGCTTTTATTTTGCGAAAAACTGTAACGCAGCTATTATTTGTCATCAACACAATGAGCTGTCATTTATCAAGTGTCCCCCCTCGTCTGTGCTCTTGTTACTGGTTTGACTGAGGGCATTTTTTTAGATACTGCAAAGATAGTGAAGAGCCGAAGGCTTCGATATTTCTCAAGTGACCACAGAAGCTCGTAAAATTAGTCGCAGAAATGCGTATGGCTTGTAGAACTGCAAGTGTCTTGTTGCATCGTCTGTTGGCTCCCGCTTCAAAGTGTCTGCAAGCTGAAAGTGTTTCATCATTTCAGGTGCGACAAGCTGCCTTTCAGTCTCTGGGCCGGTTCATCTCCACCTTTGCCAACCCCTCCAGCACAGGCCTTCACTTCCGAGAGGACGGTGCCCTCCTAGAGGTGCCCAGGTGTACGTTGGACAGGTGAGAGCGCACGCAAGAGCAACGTTGCAACCCAACGACGTTAAGAATCGTCCTTCATTTGTTTTGTTTTTTTATTTCCTCACTCGACTCCTCGTTCCTTTCAGCGAGTGCTCCTTAAACTCTCTCAACTGCGTGGACATCAGCGGCTGCCACACGGAGAGGACGCTGGTCCACACGCCTCCTAACCAGGACGGCCGCGCCACGCCGTCGCCGGAGCACGCGATGACGGCCGACAGCGAGGAAATGAACAGCTTCGACGACGATTCTCCTCCTAGAGACATTCACGGCGGCGGCTTCTCCCACACGGCCTCCTCCGGCAGCACAAACACTAAGAAGACGAAGGAGCCCACAGACGAGAACTTTAATTCTTTCAACTATTGGAGGTCTCCTCTGCCAGACATCAGCGGGGAGCTGGAGATGATGAATTGTCCAAAGTCATCGCAGGCCGCCCAGCAGCAGCAGCAGCAGCAGCAGCAGCAGAGAGAGAGGAAGCAGGAAATCACTTCCCAGAGTCCAAGTCGAGCCCTGGCAAAGCCACCAGCGACCAGATCCAGAAGGTCCTGGACTGTCTGCAGCCGCACATGGACGACCCCGACGTGCAAGGTCAGTAGGAAGCGACGGAATTCTTCTAAATTCCCGACAGGCCCTCGGCCACCTCGTCTGAACTTGCGAATGCGACGCAACTTTGCAGCTCAGGTCCAGGTGCTGTCGGCGGCGCTGAAGGCGGCCCAGCTGGACAGCCCCACCGACGATGCACCTGCAGACGATGGCGCAGACGATGGCGCAGACGACGGCGCAGACGACGGCGCAGACGACAGTGGAGCTACGCCAGAGGAGCAGCAGCCCGAGAGCGGCGACTTCGTCCCGCCGGCGGAGAGCAAACCCGCCGAGGTGCAGCCCGAGAGCGACGAGAGCCCGTCGGAAGAGGAGCCGGCGGCCGAGACCCCCCCGGCCCCGGAGTCGAGCCCCGTGCAGGAGCAAGGGGACGAGGAGACGCAGACGGAGCCCCCGGAGGAGCCCGAGGAGGAGGAGGAGGAGGAGGAGGAGTCTCCCCCAGACTCACCCGTTCTCGTAAGAATTGCTTCAGATCTTTGCAGACTTTTTTTATGGCAGGAACTAATTTTCTGAGTCCAGACAAAGTGATTTATTGTCGTGGTGTGGTTCAGATTTTATAACTATGGAAGCAGCTTCACTGGTAGGAAAAACAACCACAGCCGTCACTGGATGTGGTGTCAAGGTTCAGTGTGTAATACAATAACTGGACATTTTGAAGAAGAAACAGTGGTTTAGACTGCAGCGTCTTTCACCCCCCCCTCCTGAGTTTGCCTGTGATCTACAGTGGTGTTCTGTGCACACAAGGGTAGGAAAACTTGTACTGCAATTATACACTTTTATTAATGTATTTATGGGTAACATATTAAGTTTTTACCAATACAAAAAGCATAAATCAAGTCAAACATCACACACTGGACATTTAATGTCACACCACCTTTTCTATAACTATGATTCATTCATCTGTGTCTAGAAGTAAGAAACAAAGACGCAGATAAATGTAGAGGTCTGCACATAAAATATTCAAAATGAGTCCATTAGTTTAAAACGTTGGTGTGTGTGGCCTCCTTTCACTGCTGACGGGATGAGGGAGCTTCCAGTGCAGCCAGTGCTGAGGCCGCAGCACTGTGACTGAGGCCTGAACACACAGCCAGCACTCCTAACCAGGGCCATTTAGAGCGTAGCGATGGTTGATTTTATCCTCCGTCACGCATCCTGATCAGGCGTCTGCGTGTGTTGTTTGCGTCCAGGTGTCGGGACTGATAGACCGAGGAGAGGACGACGGGATGGACGATCCCGCTCACGACCCGCTGCCTGAGGAAAAGCCCAAGATCCAGGTGGGTTGGCGTTTTTCCGGCTCAGTTTTCCCCCCCTTCCTCCTCCCTCCTGCCTCGCTGCCTCCTCCAATCACGTGACCCTCTCCACCTTGGCCTCCGCCCTGCAGAATGTCATCCCGCAGCAGCTGCTGGACCAGTACCTCTCCATGACCGACCCGGCGCGGGCCCAGACGGTGGACACGGAGATCGCCAAGCACTGTGCCTTCAGCCTGCCAGGGGTGGCGCTCACGCTGGGCCGCCAGAACTGGCACTGTCTCAAGGACACGTACGAGACCCTCGCCACCGACGTGCAGGTGCGACAAACCAGCTGCACATGATGGGAAATAGAATAGAAAGGAATGCCTTGATTAATCCCACACTGGGGACATTTACATCACTGCAGTATCAACATAGTTCAAAGAGAGAGATTAAAGAGAGAACAGTTATATTAATTCTATTAATAATTTATACATTTATATGTATGTATATATATATATATTTTTTTTAATTGCAGGATTTCTTTTTTTTATGAAGTTCTTCTCCCTTTCTTTTGTATGTGTGTGTGTTTTAAATCTTTGCGTTAGCTTCCTTCTGTCTGTCGCAGTAGCGCTTGAGAAAAGTCGTGCAGGCTGAAGCGACTGGCACAGTTGTTTCCCAAGCTGTAGAGAGGAGATGGGGAAGGGGCTCCACTTGAGCAGCAGGTGTTGTGACATTTGACCTGCGCTGCTGATTGCCTCACTGACACGCTGATTGCCAGCGGCACGTCCCTCTGAAGCGTGGCGGTTGTGTAACGTTTGCCCTCTTTCAAAGTCACTTTTGTCTCCCTCAGTGGAAGGTGCGCCGCACGCTGGCGTTCTCCATCCACGAGCTAGCGGTGATCCTCGGCGACCAGCTGACGGCGGCCGACCTGGTGCCCATCTTCAACGGCTTCCTCAAAGACCTGGACGAGGTCCGCATCGGCGTGCTCAAGCACCTCTACGACTTCCTGAAGGTGAGGCTGCTGCACCCCCGCTGCTGCTGCTGCTGTCAGGCTGGAAGCCCGAGGTCAAAATGCATTAATCTACTGCAGGAATACCAGCAGAGTGGCGTATTTATTTTATTTTTTTTGTACCTTTCACAGCTGTTGCATGCAGACAAGAGGAGAGAATACCTGTACCAGCTGCAGGAGTTCATGGTGACGGACAACAGCCGCAACTGGAGATTCAGATACGAGCTGGCAGAGTGAGTCGCCCGCTTGATGATGGCCCCATGAGAGGATGTTCTCAAGTTAAATTATTATTATCATTATTATTATTTGAGACCCAGTCTATTGCCAGGGCGAAAGACCTGATTGTATTTGTAATATGTATATTTTTTTGCTATTATTCTTTTTCGTCCGCGTCTTTGAGCCCCATTTCGAACCCCTGAACAGACTCCAAATACCAACAAATTTTGTAAACATCAAGACTGTTGAAAATTGCAATATGATTTTAAAAAAAAAACACTCTACTCAATAGCGCCCCCTACATTGACAAAATGTAATAGGACAAAATGGGTTAATCAGACCTCCCCGATTAACCCATGAGACCCTCTGAAAGCATCAAAGAAAAATTTTAAGGGGGTCCTGTTTTTTTTTCTCCAGCTAATCAAATGATCACTAAAATGTCTTTTGAATCAATCTGTCTAATATTACAATTTAAAAATATTCACTATTTTGCCAAGCGGAGCTTGTGTGTGTTGTGGTGTAGACTGTCACGGCTTGCAGCCATGAAATACTGTAAGGTTGGTGTAGGCCTCCTGCATTTTAAGGAAATTTAGATTGCTATTGAATAATAATCCCCCATCCCAATATTGGCGGATCTTTGGCACACCAGTTATTACTGCGCTATTACTTATTGTCGGAGCTCTTCCCCCTGTGTCTCCCCGCAGGCAGCTGATCCTGATCATAGAGTTGTACAACCACTACGACGTGTATGACTACCTCAGACAAATAGCTCTCACGCTCTGCTCCGACAAGGTCTCGGAGGTCAGATGGATCTCGTACAAACTGGTGAGTGAACGCCTAATGCACCAGTGGTTCACAAAACCCTGCCACTGCACAGCTGACTGTCTTTTGCACATCTGCTCTTGATTGTTGTATATAGATTGACTTGAATTCTTTCTTGTAATTACTGCATGGTTTATTTTTTGCATTGTTTTAATGCTGCAGCAGCGTAGTTTCTATTCTATTAAGAAAAAGTCCTAAGTGCAAAATAACATCTGATACCACGGCTCACCTTGGTATCGATGTTGGAGTCAATGCGGCCAGCCTGATTGGTCGGAGTCCGTGTGATGAAGCCGTTGGCTGATGATCTGATCTGGCCGCCTCCCTCTGGCTCTCAGGTGGTGGAGATCCTTCAGAAGCTCTACTCGTCCGGCGCCGACGACCTGGGCTTGAACTTCATCAACGAGCTCACCGTCAGGTTCTGCCACTGTCCCAAGTGGGTGGGGCGGCAGGCCTTCGCCTTCATCTGCCAGGTGTGTGGCGCCTCTTTGACCAGCGCAGCCGGAGCGAACAATGCATTTCCGATAAAGCAAAGCGGCTCTTTGAACTTTCAGAAAAGAAACCTGAAGTTCAAATGTTCTGACAGTTTGCTTCTCACGAGAGCAGCTTGAGCCCCGACTGCTGTGTGACTTCCTGTCTGCTTCTGCCCCTCCCGCTCCCCCAGGCTGTGGTGGAGGAAGACTGCATGCCTATGGATCAGTTCAGCCAGCACCTCCTGCCCAGCCTGCTCAGCCTCTCCTCAGACCCGGTGGCCAACGTGCGCGTGCTGGTGGCCAAGGCCCTGCGGCAGAGCGTCATGGAGAAAGGTGCGCACGCCGCCAGCGAACACACTGGAGTTAGAGTAGCACGACATGGATAACAGCACCACTACGTTTGCACCTATTACACTGGGTTACAAACATTTCTTTTTTTTTTTTTGAAATTGTCTGTTTTTTTCAGCTGAATTAGGACCATTTTGCACTGCTGAATCCAAAAATGACATCCATTTTTCTCAATCAGGTCAGGTTTTCATGCGAATTTGATTTTGAAAAATCTGATTTTCTGGTTAAATTGATGACATTTTTGTGACCTTATCAGTTGATGTTCATTAATATTTCTCATCCAAAAAAGGTTTTATGTGGTAAAAATCGTTCTCTAACAGAGTGTATTAATTAAATGTTACAACATTCAATTTCTGTAAATTGAATAATTGATAACATTGATTAAGGTAAGTACATGTAAATTGAATGTTACATCATCATTGTGCAAATTCATTTTTCTGGCAGCTGTTGCTCAGTTGGTTGAGCAGGCTGCGAACTGTTGATCGATGGGTTGGCGGTTCAAAACCCAGCTCCACCTGTCCACATGCTGTAGTGCCCTTGGGCAAGACACTGAACCCTAATTGCTCCCAATGGGGCGAGGCATCACCTTGCATGGCGGCAGCCACCCATTGCTATATGAATGTGTGTGTGAATGGGTGAATGAGAGGTCAATGTAAAGCGCTTTGGGGTGCCGTGAAGGTGCTGGAAAAAGTGCCATACAAGTGCAGTCCATTTAGCATTTCTTCTGCAACAGTGGAGGAATCGTCACTGAATTGCGACTGCAATTTAATTAAATCGATTAAATTCTTAATCGACAATTAATCAATAATCGATTAATTGTAAACATCCCTAGATCTCACGCTGTTTTCCTCTGTCTGCCCCCCCCCCAGCCTACTTCAAGGAGCCTGGCTGCGCCTGCTCCGAGGAGCTGGAGGAGACGGTGATGGCGCTGCAGTCGGACAAGGACCGGGACGTCCGCTTCTTCGCCAGCCTGGACCCCAGCAAAGGCCTGATGGACACGGCGCCGCTCATCTGATCCGTCCAATCACAGCCCACCTCGTCTGTGCGCACCTACCTATCTCTGCCTGACGCCGATGCACAGTCAGCCCAACCTGCAGCACCAGCAACTTGACCGGACCACCCACCTCCACCTCCACCTCCACCTCCACCCACCTCCTGCTGAGCAGACCTGGACCCATGACCACTTTTGACTGTTTTTACCCCCTCTTCAGAAGTTCCAACACCTGGTGCTGAGGGGGAAGAAAGCAAAAGAAAAACAACATTGAAATACGCTCAGATGACCCCCCCCCCCACCTCCCAACCACCACCACCACTCTGGGTGGGCACGACGTAGCGCACATTGTTTTCCCGACTCCAAGAGTTGAGCGTTGAGCGACGGAGAAGATGAGCGGGACTCAAGAGGTCACAAGCTGCACTACCTTGTTGGAGCTTTGTTGCATTTAAGGACTCGAACCCCCGCTGCCCATCCCCCCCACTCGAATCTACACACACTCGTTATACACTAACCCCGACGCAGCCCCGCAAACCTACGAAATTATGACGGACTCTCGTTTTCCAAAGCTAATTGTAAGCCTGATGTTAAATCACCGAATCCTTTTTTTCTCTCTCTCTCTCTTTGGGTTTGTGTCTCTCGATGCCTCTTTTATCATGTGGATTTCTTAACGAACAAGCAGGCGAGGTCCTGCCCGGCTCTGATCAGCGTGCACTAACTCAGGGGGACACTTGTGAAACCTAAACAGCATTATTAGCTTGTGACAAGCAGCAGCTGCAGCTCCAGCAGCAGAGGCAGCAGCTCCAGCTCCAGCTCCTCCCTACAGAGCAGCCAGACCCTGTAGCTCCACTGGCCTCCACGTCTCACCTCGTCTCCCAACCAAAACGCCTCCGTTGTTACAAAGACGCACTTTCCCACTTCCTCCTTGTTCGTCGACGTCCTCTGGGTCCCCGTGCCCCCGGGGTTTCCTCGTCTCCCCCGAAACCTGCCGAGGACCCTGGCGAGACGGACGGAGCAGCGAAAGCAGCGTCTCCATGTCCGTTATTTTATTTTTTGTGTCTTATCCCCTCCTTCACCCTCCTGTCTGTTTACCAAAAGTAAAAAATGAAAGAAAAAAAAGTGACGACGACGACGCACCTCCCGAGCCGCAGGGGGACAAACAAAATACCTCGGTGGTGCGGCCGCAGCCGGCCAGTGTGTTGCCGTGCTTGTCGAGCGGCATCAGGGGCTTTCGAATGTCTGCGCTTCTCGAGTCTGTCTGAGGTTGAAAACTCCAAAACATAAAAAAAAATCCGAACAAGGGCTCGTAACGAAAGGGTGACGCGACTCGCAAGGAGGGGAAGAAAGCAAGCACACTGTTGGTAATATGCATGCCCCTCCCCCTCCCCCCGCATCACCCACCGCCCTCACCCCGTGTGTCATCTGCTCCCCAGCGCCCTCAAGGTCGCGACCTCCCGGTGATGGACTGCGGGACACTCTGCGGATGTGACTGAGCTGTTGTACAGTAGGGTTCTAGGAAAAGACCGCGTGCTCTCCGATGGAGAGACGAGCCCATGGTTCTTTTTTTCTTTTTATTTTTCCGTCTCGGTGGAACGATTTTTAAAAGTATGAGGTTTCTCAGAGTCTGTGTGTGCGTGCGTGCGCGCGTGTGTGTACAGCTTCAACCTGTGGAAAAATGTGTTTTAATGGAACCAAGGCCAGTGTAGTCGGGATGCTTATCTTTTTTTTTTTTGCCCATCAATGTGTGTGTGTGTGTGTGTGTGAAAACTGGGAGCAGCAACCAAGTCACTTTTTTTTTCCTTTCTTCCTCTGTTGTAAAATGGTAACATCCGCTGCACTCTTTTTTTTTTTTTTTTTTTGACATAGGCATAACTTGAAGGAGCTGATTGTGGTGTGTTGCTGTGCATCTCAAGTCTCTGTTCCTTTAAAAGGAGCGCCCACCGCGGTAATGGTGGTGGACACTCATCTCGTCTGTCTGCAATTTGTGTCCATCTCATTTTTTTTTTTTTTTTTTTTTTTAATGTAGTAGAACAGTTAATATATACATTTTATGAAATTTATTTTTCTTTTCAATTATGCACCACTGTTCAAAGATTTTATATCCTAACTTTACAAAAATTTACAACCTTTGTAATATTCAATGGTTTCTTTTAAAAAGACATTTTATGTAATGTTATTTTTAGTATTCTGTAATTAAAATGATGAAAATTAATGTGTGTTGGGTTTTATTAAGGTCTCTGCACTGCTGAATAGTATACACTGTAAATAAGTGTCCAGAAATTGAAAAAGAAGTTCTACTAGGAGTGGAGGGGTCTAAAAATGAAGAGTTCCAGATCAGCCTGGAACTCACTCAGATGACTGTTATGTGGTAGTTTAGAATGTAACTGGACAATAGAGCACAAAATGTTTTGTTTTTTTCAGGGGCCCAAAAAATCAGATCAACCCGAAACATCCAGGAAACCACTCAGTGTTTTTTTTTTTTTTACATCCTAACTTGAAAGATTTTATATCCTAACTTTCTTTAAGAATACATTTTATTTTATTATTTTTTTAGTATTCTGTACATGTTAAAATGTTGTTGACACGCTTAACCTTAAAAGCATCATGTGAGAATAGAGATAATTAGAAAATACAACATCAATTTGACTGCTGCTGTAGTATTTAGCGTTTGCTGTGTGTGACAGATTTCATCACAAATCACACTCCAACTACTGGCTTGGAGAAACATGCATATTTTCCACGTCTTGGACACCAAACTATTTTTGGGATGTTTTATTCAATTGACATCTCATGACTAAAAGAGTTCAGTGATTTCTCTCATTTCCTCCTCCTCATAGTCTCCGCTCCAACAGGTAACGTCTCTTTGTCCCTCATCTCCTTTTAAAAAGCAGTAACTTTCGGTCCCATGCCGTGCTGCCGAAGCTCTGGACCAGCTCCATGCTGCAGTTTCTCTCCAGGTGCTCCTTGGCGTGCTCTGCCACGTCCCCTCGGATCTTCAGCTCCTTGAAGTGGTCAAAGTCCGAGCGGCCCAGTTTCCTGAGGCGCCGCGCCGCCGAGCGGTAGCACTTCCAGGGCTGCGCCTCCAACAGCAGGTGCTGGCTGACGGCAGCCAGGCTGGTGAGCAGCCGCAGCAGGCCCGGGTCTCCGTGGTTCAGGTGGACCCACATGGTGACGGCCAGGCACAGGCACAGGTGGAAGCGGGAGCAGCCGTGCTGGCGCAGGTAGGTGCTCAGCTGCTCCGTGTCTCTGACGGCGTCCAGAGGGATGAAGGAGATGCTGTCGGGCAGAGGGTTGGCCTGCTGCGCCCGCTGAATGAGCCTCTCGTCCAAGTCGAAGCCCAGCAGGTGAACCTTCCTCCCGGCCGACGGCTCTTCGTTCTCGGCCTGCTGCACCAGGTGTTTGTACAGGGCCACGCTCAGTTCCTGCCGTTCACACAGGGACAGAGGAGAGGGTGACTTACGGCAGGATAGATGATGATGATGATGATGATGATTTAAAAAGTCACGCTATTCAGATTATATGATAGTGAAGCATTAAAAGAACAGGAAGATCTAAATGTTTAATGTCTGAGAATTGGGAGAACAAAAAACATACTAAGTATCTGATTTTTTGGGAGGTCAAAAACTTTTAAGACTCAGATCAGCCTGAAACTCGCAGGTATGACTACCCTATAATAATTAAGCATGAAATTGGAGGAAAGATAAATTAAAAGTAAATTATACAAATAATGGTGTTGCTTATATACCTACATATATCTAATATGAGTTGCCAATGAGAAGCAATACATCTGGTTTTCTGGATGCACCAAAAACAAAGGCAGGCAAAAGTCAAACAGAGTAGTTTACATTACTAGATTTAAATAGAAAAATATATTTAATACATGTATTTATTCTCTCCCTTCCAAGAAGAAGAAGAAGAAAAGGAAGAAAAGTAAATTCCGACAAAAGCAGTTTGAATAGTACTATGTTCGGAACTTTTCATATAAACTTGATATCAATGTCATCATTAACTTTATACAGTCGAGATTATTCATATTAACACTTGCGAGTGCTTTTTCTGTCCTCACCCCTGAGTTACAGCCCACATCCAGGATCAGTGTGGGCTGATGTTCGTCTCTGTAACCTAAATCCTGCAGCAGTGACGCTGGGATCAGACTCAGGCGGTTCTCCGGCGGGTTGAAGCTGTAGTAGTTGATGAAGTTGCCGTAAGGAGCCGCGCCAGGATCGTTTATTTCATCGGCAGGAACGTCACCTGAGGAGCACGCCATGGTGCCGGCGTGTGCGCTGTCAAAATACTTCCGGGTGGGAAACACTGCCAACAGACAGGTGGACCGGGCCCCGAGCAGACGTAAGTATCTTATTAGAATATTATTCAACATTGGTCGTATTGGTAATATAGTGGTCAACATTGGCATATGACAAGAGAAAAAGTTGCATTTTAGGAGGTACTCCAATATATAGATTTGTTTTTCTGAGGAAAAACATGTTGGGCATTAATTTGTAGGAACCCCAGATTAAATTCAGTAATTTGACAGAGAGACATGACAGAAAGTGGGCTGGCGTTTTTATTTTTGTATTTTAAATTTGGGTGGCGCCTTTATGAAAAAGAAAACTGTGTTTCCAGAGCCTCCACCGGTTGAGAACCACTGTGTGGTACCGTGACAGCTACTCCCAGTCGCTGAGTGGCGCACTGCTCTCCTGCACTCACCTTTAACGGAGGAAGAAGTTTGACCGCTCTGGACTTCCGTAGTTTATGAAATAGTAAGGTGAATTGTCCTGAGTGCTAACTTCCATGCTAGTGAGCTGACACAGGGGACAACCTCGGTAATCTGGGCTTTCCACCCCCTTTAGAATCGAAAGGTAAGCCAGTATAAACGAACGGTTATGTTAGGGAAGAGCTGACGGAGTCTCGGGGTTTCTTGGAGCCAGTAAATCCGCGCGCTAACTAGCAAGTCGTTTCAATGACTAGTTTGCAGCCTAATGGCGAGTTAGCCCTCTAACTGGGAGTGATGTTGGGCAGAATGTTTGTCCCTCTAAATAAATAATAGCCTTGTTTTTCCTAATCTGAAGCATTGCTGTGTGCAGCAAAATCAACAGTGGCTACAAATTCGAGTTGTCAAGACGTGATATGTTGACTTTTTTTTTTTTTTTTACCAGGGATTTAGTTGCTTGCTAATGGCAGGAACACTGAACGGAAGTCCTAAGTTGTCTTTGCTTGTCAATATGGCCAGCTTTATGTTTTTATTACTTCAGGTATCCGGAAGGCTTATTTGATGTTGAACTACATTAATTCAATTGTATGTCACTACTTCATACGATGAATGTATGGACGTCTTAAACGTTTAAAATGTGTTTAAAACGTTTATAATAACGCCTATATTCTGTTTAGCTCGGACTGTTTATATACAGAGAAACAAGTAAGAGTTCTAAAAACAAAACAAAAAACATTTTCTATCAATGGTAAAAATACAATGGAGTAGCAGCTACCACTAAGTAAATAGTGGATAAAATCCACCAGCTCTCTGCAATTTAAGA
This sequence comes from Thamnaconus septentrionalis, assembly GCA_009823395.1. Taxonomy (NCBI): domain Eukaryota; kingdom Metazoa; phylum Chordata; class Actinopteri; order Tetraodontiformes; family Monacanthidae; genus Thamnaconus; species Thamnaconus septentrionalis. The sequence continues at coordinate 411,593 of CM020506.1, read as the reverse complement.
TGGTCTGATATGAGTGTTACAGCTGCTAGTATGTCTCTTTGGGAAAGATAATTATTTTTGGCGTATGTAAATATATTCAGTTATATTTAAAATTTAAACAAGACTCCTGCCACTGTTTTGTTTCACCAGCATTTCCACAGGTATCCCACGGATACAGCAAATGCTTCAACCACATTTGGTCCTTTGGTTCATGTTTTGCCGCTGAACCCAGTTTGATTTCCTGTTCCCTTCCAGGATCTTCACCATGGTGTCTGGGAAGCGGCTGGCTGACTTTGGCTATCGGGCTTTCTCCACCTCCATGATGCTGCTGACCATGTACGGAGGCTACCTGTGCGTCATGAGGGGTTACCGCTACATGGAGAGGCAAAAACAGCTCAAGCTGGCTGCGGAAAACCAGGAACCTGAAATCATCAAAGACTGACGACCGATGGATGTGCGTCTCTCTGCGCACACATGGACGGTTATTTTTTTTCCTTGTCGCCGTTGTGCTTCATCCATCACTGATTAATGGAGATTTTTGTCCTTCTGGGGATGCTCGATGAGTGTTATGAACTTTAAGATCAATGACAAAACATCAGTTGTATGTTTTGTGATATATTAAATGCTTCTGACCACACAATGCATCGCATTTTTTACGTAAAAAATACAGAATTCCACAAGAGTTGGTGTTTTAACAACAGACTGTATTTGGACATACATTTCAACAAGAGACTCCCATGAGAACAATGAGATCACAGACATTTCGTTTCAGTCTCCATACCCGGATTCTTCTGCCGGCGGCGACGTCAACCTATTTCATAAACATTTGGTGTCAGATGTTAAAAAACCAAACAAACAAAATACAATAGCATAAAAAGAATTGAACATGTAACCAATAGCACATTTAAAAGATTAACTGAAAGAGAAACTGCTGACATCTTAAGTGCGTTCTTTCAGTCACACACGCACTCCCGGGACTGTGAGGTCGGTCCGTGGTGCCTGCGGAGACGTGCATGACAACAAATAAAAGCCAAAAAACAAACAACAGGAAGCAACACAACGTCAGAGTCAGAAGCGCCTTTCCTGCCCGTAGTGATCCAGTGTCAACAAACCCTTACCAGTCAACCAGTTCATCTGACCATTAAAACTTGGAGAGAACGTCGGAACCGGGCGACGCGCGGCAAGCAAAAGGCGCGCTCACGCCGTTTGTTCAGGCTCGCCGCGTCCTCGCGTCGTACGTCGTGTACGCGCATCGGCGTAGGGTCGTCAGTTCGGTTCACCGTTCGTGTGTGTGTGTGTGTGTGTGTGTGTGTGTGTGTGTGTGTGTGTGTGTGTGTGTGTGTGTGTGTGTGTGTGTGTGTGAGGAGGAGGAGGAGGGCGTTGGGGGGAGAACGGAGGCGCGCGACTCTTTAATAGGGCGCGAGGGACGGCCAGCAGGGGGCGCGAGGTGTCCGGGCCTCGGGTTACCAACCGCTGTGGTGGTTGTGAGGCCGAGCTCGCGCGACAGCAGCGGCACAGTGGCCGTTGGTGCCGTTCTCTCCTTTGGCGGCGTGAGAGGAGGTCCCGTGGGCTTCCGTAGGCGCGCGCACAATTCCTCCTCCTCCTCCTCCTCTTCCTCCTGCACCTCCTCCTCCTCCTCCTTCTTCTTCTTCCTCCTCCGAGCTGCTCTCGACGTCGCTGCGCACGTCTTTGCACACCTGCGGGGCGGGGCGGAGGAACGACGTCACGGGGTTTGCTCCATGGATGTACACACACACACACACAGACAGACGGGTCAAACTCTGGCGCGCAGTGTCACAGAAAATCAGTGCTCGAGCTGGCCCGCCGATATTACACAGCACATGGAACCGCCCTATGAGCTGCTTGTATTTTTGGCGCGTCAATCAGGACAGGACGTTCATTGAATATTATTATTATTACTTCAGTGGTATATTGTTATTTCAGAGTTAAATCAGAATCCACCCTGACCCGTGGACATAACGCTGAATGACGTGTTATTTTCTTTGTATTAAAAAGTGGGTAAAAGCGTAATAGTGGTGCAGGGCAGGCAGGAACTTTTGTATTTGCTTAAAAATATTTAGTTTAAAAATGTTCCTTCACACATTACTTTTCCTTTCTTAAAGGTAGGTTTGGTGATGAACCACTTTCCCACATAAATATAAAAGTTTTCCAACAAAGGTAATACAAATTAGGACTGAATCTTGAATCTAATGCTGCCACCCAGAAACACCGGCGGGACTGAAGAGGAGCTGCTGCTGCTGCTGCTGCTGCTTTAAACAAAGTCAAGTAAACTACCTCTGAAACAGAAGCTGTTAAAATTTATGCCTCGCAGTGCAGAGGTTTTATCACTGCACATTGGCCGGGACAAATAAAGCATTTCTTTCCCTGCGGCTGTGCTGAAATCCCATAAAATGTGACAGATGGCTGACAATGCCATTAAAAAAAAAAAAAGAAAAAATACATTTTGAGGGCAAAAACATGAGGTATTTGGGTCAACTTCGAGCCAATCAGGAGAGTGAGTTATTTGTCTGCAGGTGGAGGAAAACTACAAATGCATGTGTTGGATATGTAAAAAGAAAGATCTTTGGAAAATGAACTCAGCTGAATAATCACTCAGAAGTTTTGTCCGACAGACTCGACATGTGACTGCCGCCTGCTTCTGAGGTTCAGAAATGCAACTGTGCAAGGCGGGACAAATGGCTTCTCACGAGCCCTGTGGTCTGGACGGAGCAAAGCCGATCTACACGGCAAAGTTCAGCAAAATGCAGTTTTAATCAGATGACGAAATGTTTTTGAATTTGCCGTAACCACGGGGGGGCGCTGCAGGATCAAACCTGCTACTGCGGCCTGATGAGGAACAGCTGAGCAGACCTCGCATTCACGCGCCATTTCCACATTACTCATCATTTAAACACAGTGATGGCCCTCTTGGAGATTCAATCACCCTGAATCAACGAGCTGACGATTGGGGCAGGAGAGGAGGAGGAGGAGGAGGAGGAGGAGGAGGAGGACGAGGAGGGGAACTTACACGCAGAGACAGAGGAGGTGAAAGTCCCAGGCGGGCGTAAGCAATCGCAGAGGAGCAAGAGAGACAGAGCGGCTCAGCAGGATGGAGAGTGGAGGAGGAGGATGGAGGCTCAGTGGGCAAAGACAGAGAGAAAGACAGGGCGTCCCTCTCCCAGTCCGCAGGGAGAGGGCAGCAGCGGCAGGGCCTGCAGAGAGAAGGACACGCAGTCAGCCAGGAGGAGGAGAAAAGACCAGAGATTCATGGTAGCAGCAGCCGTCTTGGTGGGAGGGGGGGGGCCTCGCATTTCATTGTTCTCAGGAGATCTGACAGAAGAGGTTCGGGACTTTTTTCCTTCACCTATTTTCAGCGGCTACGAACTCAGCAAATAAAAAGGATTCAAACTAGCAGCTGGTCAGCGCCGCCGTGATTTCTGATCAGGCGATCGCTGACCGACCCATCGTGCGATCAGAGCCCCGGCCTTCCTGCTCACTCACCTTGCCGCGCAGCATGGCTTTGAGGGCTATGCGGGCTATGAGGTAGGCCCAGATGACGTGCAGCACCTGCAGGACCAGCAGCAGGGAGTTGAAGAGCCACCAGGACGGGTACGGCCCGACGATGGCCCAGCTCTCAAACATGGTGGAGTTCAAGACCCTGGAGGAGGAAAAGCGTGCTGAATCACATGATCTGCAGGAGAGCAGGGTGGTGGGGATCTCAGGGGGCACAAATTATTCAACAGCCAAGCGGAGCCACGTTACGAAGGCCGACAGCGACACCGCCGAGCGCCGGCCGAGGTCACTTCTTTTCCTTTGACTGGGGCTGAGTGACGGGAACTTGTCAGCGGACCCGCCTCCCGTAGCCGAGGTATAGGTTTCAGCCCCCCGCTTGCCATCGCCACGGCAACACTAGCTTTATCGCTCATCCGCACCAAGACACTGAATATAGCCGCTCGGGTTACGCACGCCGATGATAAGTCGGGCCTTTGTCCGGCTCTGCCGAGGTTGAGCTGCGGCGTCCGGGTCTCTGTCAAGGAAGCGCCTGGTCTCCGCCCCCCTCAAAGAGCTTCGGCAGGGGCACAGGGTACCAGCGGCCCGTTGAGCTTTTTAAAATCATACTAATTGAAAGGAAGTAATAACATAGCTGTATTTCATCAATTGAAATGTTTCATTTCAATAAAGAGCGAAACACCACGGGGCATCAAAGACAGATATTTTGTGGTGACGCTTTTGTTCATTTTCAATACATATCCCATGATATGTTTTTGCTCCTATGCGGTGGCTCGCTAAAACACTCCATCCATCTGCTCCTGCTCCAGCCCACTGTGAACCCATTGTGGCCCACGAGTCAAACAGCTTGCCCAGCCCACCCCTGGTGTCGTGTCGCACAGACGCTGTGACACAACGCTGGCAGTTTCCCCCACTGGGTTGGCGAGGTTAAGAGTCGCACGATGTCTCCGACCGTGACGCCAGAGTTCAGCTAACCGTGCGGCCGAGCGGCGCGACTCGCTGCGGAGGTGGAATGCGTTCAGCGATCGGACTGGTTTAGGAAAACAGCGCTGGGTCTGTTTCCTGGGAGAGGACTCTGGTTCACAGAGCTCAAAAGGCATCCATGTCTGTCAACGGAGTCCGTGGAGGAACAAAGCAACACAGTAGAATCTATAGTTTTGCTTTGCTCTTTGAAGCATAGAACGTTCAATAAAAATTGTAATATATATGAATATCTGTATATGTATTTGTGTATATATATATCAATATGTATATATACATATATATACACATGTATATGCACATACATATCTCTAACAGTAATATACTGTACATGTGTATATAAAGATACACTTATATACATACATACGCACACGTATATACAAAAGTATGTACATATATACACATACATGCATATACATATATATATATATATATATATATATATTAACTCTTATGTGCATATATATATATATATATATATATATATATATATATATATATATATATATATACACAAACATAACGTATAAACACACATACACACACATACACATATACATATATATGTAAGAGTTTCCAAGTTAGGTTTATTTGTGTCTATCAGTAACTTCCCGTCCCGACACTTTCCTACGCTCGCAGCACTCCGGAGGTGTGAGGGGTCGCCGTGGACTCACCATATAGGATAAATAACAAGTCGAGTGATGAAGAAGGAGACGCTGAACACGATGAAGAGCGAGTCACACAGGCGCTGGTACTTGGCGTAGTTTGCCAGCTTGGCTGCCTGGAGGAAGAGAAAAGAACAGATGTCACGCTTTCATAATGGCTTCTGTGTAGAGCATCATTTTCTTTGGATGGGTGGGGTGGGGGTTGGGGGCTGGACATTCATTAGTCCCGTCTAATCCCTGGGCTAATGTCACTAATCTGTTTGGATCGCAGCCCGGGCCGAGGAACGCCTGGAAACACTGATGGCTTGAATTAATAGGTGTTGTTTAGGAGACCAAGCGACGTGAGGTTGGAAGACGGATGAAACAAAGCCTGGCCGTGGAACAGCTGCAGGTCAAACACAATGACTTCACAAAGAGTGGCCCTCTTCCTTCAAAACGCCTTCAGTCGTTCCACATCAAGAGCCTCTGTGCCTCATCGGCAGATGAAGAAACATTGCTTCCATTAAGTCATGTTGACCAAATGCACTAAACGGAGGATCTGGATCTGGTCCCTGTTCTCTCGTCCTGATGGAATGCAGAAAACTCCTTTCACCTGATGGCTCACACAGTGGTGGGAAATATAGTTTTGGGCACCTCATGCATTTGACATATGTTGCATATAAAATGACTCTGAAGAATTCTGTACCTGCACTGGATGTTTCAGTGAGACTACTTCCCCTTAGCACAAAATCCAGGCCAACATTTGGTTCTGCTATTATTTTTTTAGTGCTCAATACCAGTCTAAAGTTTGCCACGCCTCTTTTTTCTTTATCTTCATTACTTTCTTAATGTGGCAAAAGAAAAAAATGTTAAATACCTAAAGATGTTATGTTATAGTTTGAGTTACTTCACACTTTTGTGTTTAATCCATATTCCATACGTGTTCATTCGTAGTTTTCATGCCTTGAGTGACAATCTACAATGTAAATAGTCATGAAAATGAATCAAAAACCATTAAATCAGAAAAATGTGTCCAAACTTTTGACTGGTAGTGTATGTACACGCACACAAATACACACACACACAGACATATTTCACATTAAGACATTTTTTCTGCAAATATTTCATCATAATATTTAAGAGCAAAAAAAAAAAAAGCATCACTTATTCTATTTAGTAGCTTGATCTACAGGGGGTTGATTGTCTTCTGAAGACCAACACTCATCACGATGGCTTGGTGGACAGACTCAGCCGCCGCCGCCGACGCCACAGACACCACAGACAAACGCTCGGTGCTCTATATTTAGCTGCCGCAGCACCACACGCTTTCCGGTCCAGCGTTTGAAACCTTTCATGCAGTTTCACTCGCGCTCGTCGTCCCACCGACCTCGAGCAGGAAGTCGGAGGCGTCGTGGACGCACATGACGAGGCTGCCGACCCGCGCCATGTTGTTGACGTAGGAGAAGCTGATGAGGCTGATGGTGGCCAAGTGATGGATGAACATGATGAGGAAGTCCTGGGGAGACAGAGAGGACAGAGACTGAAGCATCCAGCTACGGTTCTGTCAAGTCTGTCATGAACATCTGATCTGGAGATGACATGAAAGAGTCTTCAGAAAATTGGATTATTACATGGGTTATATTCTTTGTGTTTTTTTTTTGTTTTTTTTTAATGAGGCCATCAAGTACAGTACTAGCCAGAACATGAGAATCTCCGGAGAAGGTTGTTGTATTTGCCCATGTGTGGACTCTTCTGAGCCAACAACCCCAGACAGACTGTTTCAAGGCTCAGGAGCCTTTGGCAGGTGTTTTGGATTCTTTGGACTCTTTGAAGCTACAAAACTGAAGCATTTCACAGATTCTAATTTTCTGAGTTTGTGGCTTTGTGGTTTTAATAAGCTGAGAATCTTAATCAGCAAAGTTGCAACAAGGAACTGCTTGAGATGTCAATTTGCGTGGAATGGCTCAATAAAATTTGTTGCTTTCATCTTTTATGTTAAATTGCCAAAATAAAACAACTTTTACTTGATATTCTCATTTTTGGGGTAGTACTTTATAGGATTTACAACATGTTTTCTCTTATGCTGCATGATTGACAGATTCCTAGTACAGAGAATAAGAAATAGAAAGTAAAAAATGTGGTTTTCCATCTGTGTCCATAGTCATCCTAATATCAATATCCCTTTTCTTCCCAGGCCCAAAGTTGTCTTTTATTGTTTTGTTTTGCTTTACATTTTCTGTATTTTGATGGTAGGAACAGTTAGAACATGGGGAGAGGTTCACTACATTTCTTTGAAACCAATGAAAGAAAGGAAAAAAGGACATGCATATACAGAAACAATTACAATACACATAAAAATGCCAAACAAAATCTGATTTTAGGCTTGTACATCAACTTAGGTTTGCATGGTATTTCAAATCCAGTTTATGATCACAATTACTGTGCTGCACTGACACAGAGCTGATATTTCCCCACCAAAAGTACCACTACCGGAGCGCCCATGCTGAGCTCCAAAGCAGCAGCTTCAGCAGGAATTTGCAGCTTTTTTTTTTTCACGACCACAGGGAAGCCCACCGTGAACGGACTGAAAACGCTTCAGGTCGGAGCCTGGCAAGACGGATGTGTGGGATTTGAGAAAACGCAACATGTTCGGCTGCAAGGCGAGCAGACACTAAAGGCGTCGTCTTTTCATTGTGAGTTGAGAGCAAGCGAACCGCGAATCACGGCCGACAACCAGGAAGTTAAACGCCTGAACAGAAATCAAAGCGAACCGTGGAACTTCAGAGTGATGGATACAGACGGAAGAACCTTTGAGCAGAGAAGCAAAATAACACCGAGCGAGTTCTGCCACCTCTTCCTTTTCTCTCAAAGCTGCGTTCGCCTTTCCAGACGAACCCAACAGATAAAAGTGAAGTGTGACTCAGTGGATTTCATGCTCGGAGGGAAGCTGAGGGGATTAGCCGCACGGAGGGACGGCGGTTGAAACACACCGGCGCGCGCGCACGCAGCTTAGGAGCAAGGCTCGGGGATGGGCGACATGTGCAGCTGACGGGCCTGACGGGCCTGACGGTCCTGACGGCGGCAGACAGGGAGGGGGCGGCGGCTGGACAGGCTCAGGAGGGATTGCTGAAGAGGAGGCAGCCGCCACACTTCCAGACGCTGGTCGATTTAAAGATACACCTGAACATTTATGTTTGTTTGGATTCTGTAAAGATGAATTTCATTTTGTTTTGTTTTATTCCTTCAGAGTGCGATTGAAGAAATTCTCTTTTCGAATCGATTCGGTTTAAAAAATCCTGATGTATTCCAGAAATATTCATGGAGATTCTGTACCGCTTGTTTGAAAATGATGTTTTTGCTTCGGCTGAATCTACAGAAAAGGCGACTAAGTATTTTGTATCCCATTTGACAAACCATTTTATTTGTGGCGCAGTGGTTAGCGCTACTGCCTCACAGCAAGAAGGTTGTGGGTTCAGTTCCCGGGCCTGGGACCTTTCTGTGTCTGCGTGGGTTCTCTGCGGGCTCTCCGGCTTCCTCCCACACTCCAAAAGCATGCACGTGAGGTGAATTGGAAACTGGAAATTGACTTTAGGTGTGTTTGTGAGTGCGAATGGTTGTTTGTGTCTATGTGGCCCTGCGATGAACCGGCCACTTGTCCAGGGTCAGTCAACAGTTTTCTAGACACAATCTTCAGCCACCGCCAACCCTGCTGAGCGCCACAGCGGACAAGCCGGCAGCGACAGGACGAACAGGGAGAGAAGAAGAGGAAGAAGAGGCGGCGGTGGCCTCCTGCCGCTGGGCTGAAAGTGACTGCTGCTCCAGGGGAAACTGCTCCTCTGAGGAATTTCTCTCATTCTAACAGAATTAGGCCTGCGCCCGCCGTCACATGACAGCAGGCGCCCTCGTGCTGCAAAATACAAAGCGTTCACTGACGGAGCCGCGTCTCCCCCTCAGAAGAGGAAAAACAACAAAAAGGCCACATGTGACTTTGCGTTTGCGCTCTTTACTGCAGTGACAAGCGGCTAATTTAGCCCGGGTATAGAAGTCCGGTGATAATTGTAGAGCGTGCTGCTGAAGCCTCTTACCTTCCTCTTAATGTCAGTGAACTGGGAGAACATGAGCGACCAGTAGAAGGCCAGCTCTGTCACGTAGTAGTAGTAGATGCCCGGCGTCAACACCTGAAAACAGAGAGAGAGAGACGGGGGCACATGGTTTGGAAGACAGTTTTCAGCCGCACTGACAGAAAGTGACACGAGTTGAGCAACAATGAGCGAGAAGTGACGGCAGTTTTGTTCATAGAAACGAGGCAGAAGGAGACGTTTCAGTGTGACGTGCACACCCGGAGAGCTCGGAGCCTCTGAAAGGCCAGCAGCGGCTAGCAGAGGCATGGGCAAACCATGCATGGGCCCGTGAAGGTTTTTAATGCGGCCCTCTAAACTTCAAGAAATTCTATTAATAGGGAATGAATTAAATAGATGTATTTCATTCATTTTTTTGGTCTTTTAAGAGTAATTTCAGTAAAGAGCTAAATACCATAGGGTAGCAAAGACAGATGTGTTCATTTTCAATAGACATCAAAATGACATTGTCCACATATCCCATGATATTTTTTGTGCTCCTATGAGGTGGGTCACCAAGACACTCCATCCATCTGCTGCTGCTCCGGCTCCCTCTGTCAACCCATTGTGGCCCCACCAGTCAAAAAGTTTGCCCACCCCTGCGCTAACCTAGTTACACAACCGCTAACCTAGTTGATTCACTGACGGAAACATTCCCCAGTGACTGGCGACAAAAAAAAAATTCCATTGGCTCATTCAACATATCCACAGGATGTAGTTTACGCATCCATTTGGGAATCAATCCCTGGAAGAAGAAGAAGGAGAAGAAGAAGGAGAAGAAGGAGAAGGAGAAGAAGAAGGAGAAGGAGAAGAAGAAGAAGAAGAAGAAGGAGAAGGAGAAGAAGAAGGAGAAGAAGGAGAAGGAGAAGAAGGAGAAAAAATGGTCCACTGAGATTTCCTCAATTTGAGTCGTGCCAGCTGCTGGCAGTGTGATGTTCCCAATTAGCGTGGCTCACGACGGAACCCCGCCCCTCTGCTTCCCCTCTGAGGACACTGATTGGTCTAATCTAATTCATGCCCACTGGAAATGATCCAGAGGGGTGAGGTGTGTGATCTGTTGTGGTAGCCCTGATAGGATACTGACAGACATCACACACACACACACACATGCACACAATATGGTTTGATCCATATAGCTGGCCAATGAGCAGTGACCATCACAAAGTATCGTGCTTGCGTTTTTTTTGTTTTTTTTAACTCAACTCAATGTGGAAGAATCCCTCAGTGGCCTGTGGGGACGTTTGCATGACGCCAGCACCTTTGCGTATGAGGAGAAACAGGCAGCAAAGTAAACGGGAAGTGACAACGCGTCTCCCGTTACTCTGCTGTTTATTCAGCCATGAGGAGGGAGAGAGCGAGCTTTGTTCTCTCAGAGAGACAAACACGTGCACAAAGCCGTCATGTAAATGTCGCAGCGCCGGCGCGACGTGCACAGGGATGTTAGCGAGGCGGCTGATATAGCTGCACTGTACCTGATAAGGGTAACCGTACCAGCAGTGTCTTGTGTCCCACATCCAGGGAGACTGAAAATAAACACAAACAATCAATATCGCCGCGCCTCGCGCGTCCGGCCAAACAGACGCTAGATGAGCAGATGAAGAGATAATCTCTCTGTGCTCACCTGCCACAGAAACTGAAGCCCATAGATAAATATAAATAAATAAAATGTAAATCTCCACCTGCAATGAAAAGATAAGTTTGTTGTGATATGAGAAAGCTTATCTGATTACACACAATTTAAACAAAAACGTATTAGTAGCTTACGCATCACTTTCAAGATCGAGTTTCGCACTCTGGTGCAGCATCATGAAGAAAAATGATATCGAGAGAGTGTGAGGACCTACAAGCTCTCGCAGAACTTGGTGTGCGTGCTGGGTTTGTCCTGGTTCCTGCGGTGCCGGAACCATCGCTGGACCTTCCGCACCTCCCAGTCCAGCTGCTTGGAGAGGCCGTCCAGATGGCGGGAGTCTGGGCTCTGTGGGCGGAGGAGGACACAACAGAGTTCAGGGTGAAGATTACAATAAACTACTCACAAACTCCGGCACCTTGACATTCTCGCAGCAGTCACCGATAGTCGGCCTATAGCTTGGATTCAGTCCAAACGGATAGAAAATGAGTCGGCGGAACGGTTTCGCTCTCCTTCCAGTGCTGAAGCAGGATAAAATGTTATGTTTTAGTCCTGCTTTTACAACGTTTCCAACAGTAAAATGTGTCTAACCCAGCGGTGGGCAAACTCTTTGACTGGTGGGCCACAATGGGTTCTATAATTTGACAGAGGGAGCAGGAGCAGATGGATGGAGGGTTTTGGTGAGCCACCTCAGAGGAGAAGTAAATATGTCATAGAAGTAGAAACACTGTGGTTTAATGTCTATTGAAAATGAAGTTGTAACAGTGTTACAACAAAATATGTCTTTTAAAAATGGATGAAATACAGCTATTTTATTACCTCCTTAATATTAATTTCATTTCTTCAAGGACGGCGGGCCAAATTAAAAAGCTTCACTGGCCCCATGGCCCCCGGGCCGTAGTTTGCGGGGTTAGGGTTGACCCTAACCCTCAGTGACAGTCCATCCTTTCTTCTTCTGCTTGCTCCAGTTTTATCACTAAAACAACAGGACAAATCTAGACCTTGTGATGTCACAAAGGGCACTCGTGCATCCTTCATATTAGTGACACTCTGAGCCACGAGACCAACAGGCCAGACCAAAACGTGGAAGAAGGTCCTAGAAAGCATCACTTCCAGCAGGAGGCTGCAAACAGAGGGCTAAATATGTCGCACCCCAGAGATCTGTGGAGGTTCTGAGACCGTTCACCGTGCAAGGACGCTGCCAACACGGAAAAGTGAAGATGAGAGAGTGAGAGCCGACCTTAGTGATGGAGGTGAACACCTTCTCCAGCACGGCGTTGGGCTGAACTCTGCGCGCGACGCCCGGCTGAAGGTGGAGGCTCTGGGCGCAGGGATTGGCTATGCATCTGTCAGAGACCAGCAGAGCAGGAGATGAAGGCTGCAGAGTAGTGGACCAATGAGTAAGTAAACACCCAATTGAAATATGTGTTGCTCCTCAGGAAACAAAAACCGCCATGCTGGAGAGCAAAAATAAAAGTCAGGGAGACACTTTAAAACCTTTTGAAACCTTTAGATCAGTGTTTGTCAACTGGTGGGTCATGACGCCAAACTATTTTGATTGGGTCTTGGCTTTCCATTTTCTTAAAAAAATGGATTTTAAAATGTATGTATATATTTATAAAGAAAATATTCGGCATTTATTTTGCAGGACAATTCAATTCAAAAACTTTTTTTTTTGCTAGACATGACAGAACGTGGGCTAGAGTTTTTATTTTTGTGGAATACATTTGAGTACTGTGGAAGGAATATTGGGTCGCGACTTCATGATGAGGAAAGAAAATGTGGGTCCAGAGACTCCACCAGTTGAGAAGCACTGCTGCAGCTCTGATTCATTTCTAACGTACCTGCAACTATCACTAGCTGTGCAAGCATCTGCAAGTGTCATGTGGTGCCTCTGTGTGTGTGTGTGAAAACTAGGTTTGCACGCTGCGTTAGTCCAGCTTGCGATCAGCTATTAATAGTTACAGTAAAGCGAGAAACGGCACAGCGGATCTTCTCCACGCCCCCGTGGGATCCTGAGACGTCGTCTCTCTGTGATGGGAACTGTGTGACCTCGTAGGAGGCCCGCTTGTAGTTCAGCCTTGTACGACTTGTATCAAGTATCACTATTATGTATCAAGTAATCATGTTCAGCGTGAAGAGCATCTGTGAGGATAAGCTAGCCATGAATATATAATCAAGTATGGTTCATAAAATAAGGAAAATATTGATTGGAGCCATAAAAATTGACTGTAGAATCATTTTTAATTTCTTTTAATGAGGTTGAAAGTTAAGAACTTAAGTCAGGTTAACTGAGTCAGACTGAGTCGAACAATCAAACACTCCTCGTTGACTGCGATGCACTGACCTTTGGAATCATGACATTTATTGTTAAAAACAGGAGAATTGAAAGACACAGTATAAAACAATTTATTGTTTTCATGTTGGCGGTTGTGTTGTTGCCCACTCACTTCCACCTAAATGCAGAAGTGTCAAAAGTATTCATTCTGAACTTCAGTTAAAGTATGAATAGCTGTCCCTCGAACTCAACTCAAGGGAAAAGGGGATAGAGCGTTCTCGGTGACTGCTCCCAAGCTATGGAACGCATTACCTTGTTTTATCAGGTTGACGCCTTCTGTTGAGTCTTTTACAGCTAACCCTAACCCTAACCCTGTTCTCTGGCGCTTCTAAGTGTCCTTAAACTGCATCTACAACTCTTTTATTCACTGTTTTAGTCCTGCTTATAACCTTGTTTTATTTGTTTTACAGCACGTTGGTCAACTTTGTTGTTTTAAAATGTGCTTTATAAATAAAATTGAAATTGAAATAAATAAATTGAATAGTTGCATGAGCATCCGCATCATTTTTTTTTTTTGCTTTGCAACTGCAGCACAAACAAACTGTATTCATCAGTAATCGCTACTAATCAGTATTCAATAATCGTCATAGTCACGGCCAGTGAGCCATTATTGGATGTTTACACTTTTAATAACAGTAACTAATCTTATTTTCTACATTCTATTTTTCCTGCCCTGAAAACGGACTGAACAGTGACCCCATGGCGAGGTCCTCTGAAATAATCTCCCTCTAAATTATCATCAGCTTTTATATTTAACTATACAACAGCATATTTCAAATGGCTCCAACATATAAACTGCCGCTGAAATTTATCAACACTGCAATATCACAGCAAGTAGCCCTGCCTCGTGCACATTTTACGTCACACGTATCGTTTTATCATCCAGCGGGATGAAAACAGGCCCAGTCAATCATTGACGGGGCCACAAGGAAACTTTCACAGCACGACGTCTCCATCTGCAATTTGAAAATCCCGTCAGATTGAATTAAAAAACAAATGCCGAGCGGCTCGGTGAAACCCAACACTGTGGCACTGATACATAATCCACACAGGGCGATGTCAAAAGGTCAGTCCCGAACACCGCAACCGGTGCAAGTATTCAGACGCAACCAGTCGGGCGAGTTCTGCTTCCAGCACTGATTCATCAGTGATTACACCTCACAGCAGCCATTCATCCATCTTCTATGCCCGCTTATTCCTATTCAGGGTCCTGAGGGTCTGCTGGAGCCTCTCCCAGCCGTCTTAGGGCGAAGGCAGGGTGACACCCTGGACAAGTCCCAGTTCATCGCAGGGTTCCTGACAGCAAACAAACGCAAACATAATTCTTGTAAAATCTCATGGGACAAGATGTTACAAGAATTACGGCTTATGCGCTTCACGCCATTCAATGGAAACACCTGCACATCGCAATTGTACTTTGTCGAAATTTTAGAAAAACCACTTCAGTTAAACTGACAGTGGAGTTTATACCTCCTGTTCAGCTTAAGGTGTCTCACCAAGCTCCAGTATTTGAAATGTTGAAGAGTAAGGTCGGTCTTTCACCGTCTATCTTGTGCCGAAATCTGCGACAAGTCTCACCATCAGATTTCCTACAACCCAATGACGCACTTGTGTCGAAGCAGCTTCCTGGGTGCATCTACAGGTTACCACAGTGTGTGAACCTGTTCCGTACAAAGCAACACATTTTTGGGGCCGTTTCTTATCTGCTGATAACGGGGTAAGACACGCGCAATCGCTTTGCGCAGACATGACATGAGACAAACACCTCGAGCGGAGGAATTCAGTCAGATCAGCGGGGAGATAAACCCCAGTTTCACAGCAGAGCAGTTTCTGCCACGTGTGTAGATGCAAAATGATGATTGACATGCAGAAGAATGCATCGAGTATGTATTGTATTGTATTACATTCTGGTCAATGATGCAAACAATGAAAGAGGGCCAACAACACTCAAGTGTTCATTTTAAAAAATGTCTCACTGACGGAATCTCGGACCAAGCACAGAGGCGTTTCGAACAAGTCTTCCTCAAGTCTTTCGCTGTGTATGGAAACACGGAAAGTGAGAATAATGACTGAAATAAAGTGAAGTGAAACAAAAACTTCATTCCAAAATGATGAAATACTACCTACTGCCACGAGTCTTTGAGAGGTCAGAGGAATTTTGTTAACACAAAGAATTTCTAGACAAACGTTCGGCTGCCAGTTATTAACAGTAATAACAGGTTCTCCTCTCCTCCCCACTTGTCACCACCCTTAATACTTAACAGAGGGGGCTGAGCTGAGCGTGCAGCCGGCCGCCGTCTGCAAACAGAACAAAAATCAGGACTTGGCGAACGCCGGCAAGACTCGAGGAGAAGGAGGATCGTGTCTGAGTAGGATCGCTGCAAGCCCGACTTAATACCCTGGCAGCGCTACGCCGCCGGTGTTTAGGACACCGTCGGACTTTGTATACACTGAGGAGAAACACTGGCGGGGATCGGCTGCGGTCTCAGCCCGGAGAAACGTGGCTGTGCTCCTGCACAAACATCTCACCTTCTGCTTCCCCAAACCCCTGGAGATCGTTATCCAGGCACCGTTTGCTTTAAAGAAACCTCAGGCCGATTGGAGCTACGCCGAACAAAACCACAGCTCAACCGAAAAGTCGTCTTTTGTCTCCCATAAATCCACTCGAGCTTCCTGTCCTGCCTGTGTTCTTGGCCTCCAACTCTGCAGGACCGATGAGCTCCCTTCATCTCCGAACCCGAACGTCTCCTCCGGTGAAATTCTACAATGACAGCACATGTGTGGGTGCACCATGATGTAAAGAAACTAAATGAAATATGTTTAAAGTTACGATACACGCTGTCAGGCAGGCTTCCTTAAATACAGAACTCCACCTTTAATGCAGCTCTGCAGTTATTAAAACAGAAGTCTGGAAAAACCAGATGAAGCCGCCTCCGAGAGCCACTTGCATAATATAGAACGAGCTAGTGGTTCGAGGTTCAACGCATACCTCGCCTTGAGCCGTTGCCTTACGAAGAGACTCACAAAGTCTCTTTTCTTGCCCGTATCTCTCCGATCACATGGGAGGGCCAAACGCCGTGAGCTGACAGTGGCACGTGTAGCCGGCCTGGCCCTCCTGCGAGCGCCGACCTCTCGTCTGTGGGACTAACGTGTCTGCCAAACTACAAACTGGCAGAAGTGAACCAAGGCAAGCCCGAGCCTGCAAGCAGGCCGCTCGTTTCTTTTTCTTGTAGGAAGCGGTGGCGGAAGAAAAACGGGAGTCACACACGCTGATCTATTTATGCAAAAAACTAAAATGTCTAAGCATGCCCGCTCCTACTCACGATCTAAAGCGTCCAATATACACAAGGCCCGTTGCCAAGAGACCGGCCCGCTGTGGACTGTGTGCACGAGAGCATGAGAGCGGGAAGTACTCTCAGCTCCGCACTGAGGCGGGGCCAGGACTGTTCACAGGACGCCGCTGGATGCGATGGCAGCCTTCCCCTGACCTGTCGCGACGCGTTAGGCAAACAAAAATTGCAGGTCGCGCGGGGGCAACTTCAGGGGACGGCCCAGACACTGCAGTGCTTCACGCGTCACATCTGGACCAGAGGTCTCAGCGCAGGTAGTGTCTGCTAGGGTGTCACGCCCAGATTGTTCACGGGTTGAGTTGCAACATAGAAAACACAGGATGGTACAAGGTGAAGTGATACAAATGGATTTATTGGGTCAAATTTCACAGCAAACAACAAGGCAAAAGTGACCGACAGGTGCTGTGAAAACAAAAAATAAATCTGACGATGTTAGAGCTAACTGTCTTGATACCACGAAATACCACGAAAATAAAACTTCACTCAGCCACTCTTACCAGACACATGATACAATACACAGCACCTCTGAACCCAATTGCGTTTAACTATTGAAAAAAAATGTGAAATTATACAAAAACTGTGAAACACCTCAGAAATGCAATACTAACTCTTGGTCTGTTACATGAGTTTTTGCCTCTTTTTACCTCCAAACGATGACCACACAACAACTTGACCGAGGTGCGCTGAAGGAACTGGACGACCGCACTCGCAGAGGCGATTCAGCCGGTTCTAAATACGGTCGATGGCTGTTTGAAGCTGGAGGCCGGAAGGAGGAAAAGAGCCTGATCCCACCGCACCAATCAAAGGCGAGGAAATGGTCACACAGCACCATCCAGGACTTAATATGAAGTTATACACACAAGGGGAGGAAACAGACAAACTTGGCCGGTGGCCGTAATGTAGGCATCTCCGTGGAAAACAGTCGACAGGGATGGGACGCGTCGGATGGCAAGTCCAACTTCCCATAATCCCGTGCATAACTGGGTTTGTCGTCCTAACACCATCCGTCCCATGACACGGCTTAGCTGGGGGAAGAAGGGGGGGTTGGGACGAAACAGTGATTCTGCTCCAGCTTGAAAACCAGTGCCAGCCAACAAGAGGAGAGCGGTGTTGGCGAGGAGTGGCCGGAGGAAAAGAGGAAAGAGAGGAAAACACCCGTAGATGCAAGACAGCAGCAGCAGCGAGGCTTATGCAACGGTGCTCAGTCCTTCTGGAGTCACTTCCCTCCTGAAAGTCGTCGGGCCACAGTGATGAAGCAGAATCTTCTCATCTCATTCTGAGATTTGTTGCCAAAGCATCTGCGACGCAGATAACCCCAAATGTGCTGCAGGAACAATGCGGTAAAGATTGTGAAAGCTAAAGACGCAGGTTGGTTGAGTGCAAAGCAGTCGAGGCACTGAGGTATAAAATGCTCAACGGTTTGGTCCAGGCGCTGCAACAAGTACTTGGTGTAAAAAAAAAAAAAAAAAAAAACCAAGTTAAAGTTTCACCCTTTGCAAGAGTCAATAAAGAGGTTGACAATAAAGCAAAGACCTGCGACTTGAAAGGGTTGGAATGAAGGCCGCAATAAATCTGTTATCTGGAACTAGGAAGCTAAGCTGGAAGGACCGCGACTGACTGATGGCAAAAACTGACGGGGGGGAAAGAATATGGCGCATGTTCAGGGAAAAAGAAAACATTGAAATAATTCATCAATTATGGAAAAAAAAAAAGCTTGAGAAGAGGAAGTGCAGGAGGTGACGTGCGCATGAGGAGATTGAAGCATGCGACAGCTCTGTTTCAAAAAGAGGAACATAGCAATTAACTACTGAAAAACAGAAAGTGGAAGAAGGTGGTGTGTGTGTGTGTGTGTGTGTGTGTGTGTGTGTGTGTGTGTGTGTGTGTGGCCCTGATGTGGCAACATGGCCACGTGAACGCACAGTCAAGGTTGTTGAAAGGTTCTCATTGACCTCCAGCGCCTGATCAGCGCCTCATTGGCTGGAATTAGAATCTCCTCCACTGGTGGCCCAGCCTCCACCAATCACAGCAGGGGTACCTGCACTCACCCAATTAGGTCGGTCCAAAACAGTTTCACAAAGCATGTGGATCTCTACATAAAACGTACAGGTGTCATATTAAAGGAAATGCCAAGATGTGCCAAGATGTTCTTGACAGCTGCTGAGTTACGTCGCTGTCGCTGTCACTTCACGGACAAAATGTCTTTTGGGTGGCTGATCTGAACTAAACACATATATGTACAATCTTTTGGGGTCAGAATCCCAAACCACATTCTGACACGTCTTTGGTGATAAGTGTTTTTGTGTCGGCTGCACAGAAAAACGTGAAGCATATTTGCCCAACTGCTTGCGGCTGCTTCCGACACGTCGGTTTCCAAGCTGCCCTGCAGACAAAAGTTCATTTAATTTCTAAGATTTCATTCAAAGAACCAAATATGCAAATGTGATCTGTCCTCATGTATTTTATGAACACCGGAATGGCCTCGCAACGTTTCTGCCGCTTTCTCCCCCCTTATCTCTCAATCAATGGCTGTGCGCATCTGCAGGTGTCAGGTGTCATGTGTGGAGGGTGTGTGTGTGGGTTTGTGTGTGGGTGTGTGTTTCATTTCTCAAGTCAAAAAACATGATGGAATGAAAATTAGACATTCCCACCTACCAAACCGGTTCAGATGAGGAAAAAAGACTGCTGGAATATTAGGGACTATGACGACTGCGGCGACTCCTCCCACTCTCATCATGCTAGTGTGTCGTTGGTGCAGACACACACGAGTCCTTTATCAGCGGCACAACTGCAATTATCGCCAAGGAACTTGGCTAGTTGAAATAAACGTCGGACCGTGTCAGCGAGCGTCCGGTGATAAAGAACCTTCACTTTCAGTCGCGTCTATAGGCGCAGATTTAATATGCACCTGTTGAGCGACGTGTAAACAAACAATACACCAACATTGGGGTATGCAAAAAAATAAAAAAAATAAAAATAAAAAGACATTGCGTGACATCCCAAAAACATGACCGAGGTTACAAACACAGTGAAAACAGTTGAACCAAAGTTGCTCTCTCAAACATTTCGTGTATTTGCGAGGTCAAAATGAGAATTCAGACTTTGAACTTCTTCAGTTTAGTTTCCTCCAGCTTCTGCGATGCGGGGCAGCCGTTGATTCGCCCGGCTTGGCGCAGAAAGTGACAAAGAGAATGAACACAGGCCGGACAGAGGGCTGGAGTGGGAAGCAGCGGTGCCACACACGGAAGTGGGCGTTGTTTCATCTTGAAGCAGCTCGACACTCGAGTTCTTTCCTCTGCCGACCACTGCCGGGGATCGGCTGGTGGGACGGCGCGCGGATGGAACGCGTTTAGTGACCAGGTCGGGTTGCGTCTAGGGTTAAATGTCGAGTCATAATGTTGGGAAATGTCAAGGCCTTTGTGCGTTTGAGATTGAAGTGATAGGAGCATGGGTCCGCTGCTGCTGTGATGCAGCCTTTATTGTTGTCGGTAAAATACCTCCCTCCCTTTTATGGATGTGGACCGAGGCAAATCGGGACTTTCATTGGCAGGTTTATCACGCAGAAGAGGAAACAGGCAGCCAGGGAAAGCACAATAACGCGGCGATATCTGATCAGATAATCATCTACAGAGGCGTTTTTTAATGAGGATGTGAGTGGAAGGGCCACCATCTGCACTTCCACAATAAAAGTCACCTGCTTCTAAACCTGTCGTTCAACAAGCTTGAAACAAGATCAATACAATTTACCATCACACACAACAAAAAACCCGCCGGCGAGGCTCTTGATGGACTTCTTTGTTGAACATAACTTAGAAAACAGAAGAAAATAATAAAAAGTGAAGGAGTCTTTGGAGCCACTACTAACCTTTCGAAGAGCATCCTCAAGGCGAAAATCCCCAAGGCCATCGGCAAGGCGGTCAACAAGTGCCCAGCTTTGGGGTACTCCACCCCGGGAGCTGGGTCCGCCAGGTCCGCCCAGGTTACGTTATGTGGCAGCCAAAACCTCTCGTTCCAGAACCAGGCTGAGAGAGCCGCCATGTTCGGCGGTGTTCCGCCACCCCGCGGTGCGGTGGATGATTTCCTGGCCCGAAAGAAAAAGATGGAGCGTGGAGCTTCCTCGCCTTTCGCGTCCCCGGCTGACTTGTAGTGTGACTTCTTCCCGCACTCAACTTTACCGCACTACGGTGAATGGACCAGAGGCTGTCGAGCAACTTCCGGTTAATGCTTTCAAAATAAGAAGCGAAAATGTGACTGTTTGGGCTGGTGGCGCAGTGAAACAAAGCTTTCTTAGTGCCGATGGGGGAACTTTTCTATACTTCCGTTTAGTTGTTTTCCCTCACATGTTAAGTTTCAACCATTCACTTTACATCGCTTTCGACGTTGAGATATTGTACTTCCTCTAGGTTTTGGCCCATGTGCTAGCTTGACAACTAACTCGTGGCTGCCGCCCAGAGACGGTGATTGGAATTGAGGAAGTGAGGCAAGTCCCTCCTCAAAGAACGGATAACATCCCTCCCTGTTGTTTCATGTGAGTCCAGACAGAATTTGGTCAGATTAATCACATAACTTTGAGTCGCTAAGTCATCACCTAGCTCGGTTGGCTGTCTCTAATGATACGCTCGGGTATCTCAGCGAGCTCCAGCGAAGGCAAAGTAAGACTTGATGGCTGCTATAGGTTTGTGATTGATGTGATGACAACCCCAAGTGGTCAAAGGGTGTAATTGCAACTTTGAATGATCATAGACGAGGCCTGGCCCCTGCAGGTACCTATTTATGATATAATAAAACATATGATTAAACACAGTATAGATACAATGAGCTCTTCTGGGATACAATAAACACTTGTTTCTTCACGGATATGCAAGCGTTGCATACTTCTGTCAACTCAAACAGATACTGTTTGTCGTATTTTTTGTTTTGTTTTGTTCTTTTTTTTGAAGCGTCCACCGAGGAGTGCTCCTGAGGAGGAGTGAGACAGCTGCAGAGCTCCCTGCCGTCCAATTATAGATGGATGTCTGCCTATTTGGCGCAGGTTATTAATAGATATCTCACAGCGCAGTTGACTTCATAAGTATGCAAGGGATTTAAATAAGGCAAAGTGGCAAATGACATAACATAATGGTCAATGACATAACTGCGAAACAGAGCTAATAATGTACTTTTTTTCCTACATAAAATATTTACACAAAGATAAGTGCCTTCTATTTGAGTGTTTTGTCAGTTCTACTATAGACCTTGAGGGAATAGACTTCCCCTTTGTCTGAATCTCGCATCCACTGAGACTGGGTGTGATAAGGATGCATCTGCATGTGGCAAGGAACAGATGGCTGTTTAGGAAAACAGATTGTTTTTGCTGCCAAACAGATTGCATCCTATGGGACATATCCATATTGACACAATATCAAAGGACTGATTAATCTAGAAAGCCATTTCCGGCGTTTGTTCATAGGAAACAAATTTGTGCCCCGTCAATGATCGTCTCGAAAACTCGACATCCACCTCCGAGCACTGCGAGTGCGCGTGACATTTGCTTGAAGGAAGGTTGAGCCCGACACTCTAGAAAATGGTAAAGGTGAAGAGTTTAGAGTGGCAGCATGAACTGAGCCTCAGGTCAGATTACACCGAGGCCGGCGGGTGCTTGAGTGTGTGTCACCGGCGCGCAATTCCGCAGGAGAGGAAGGTGAAGTGGAGTGAACACAGGCACAAAGTCAAACAGTTCGATAATTTATTCACAAACTAATCTTGAGAAGTTTGGATGAAAAACGCCGCAGCGGTGGCAGCAGCCGCTGTGAGTTCACGTCTTTTCGACAACCTAGAAAAGACACGTGTGCGTACAAAGGCGGGGTAAAGCACTCTGAAACGAGAAACGTTCAGGTCACTACATTCATGTCGAGGTTTGCGATTCGGATTCTTTTAAGACTTGTGGATTTATGCAGCCGTTTGAGGCTCGTTTGTTGATAATCTGCTACAACGGGACTCACATTCGCGCCGGCAAGACCTCGAATGAGATCAGCGGCTCAGGTGAGGACACTGACTGTGCTCCGTGTTTTCTTTCTTTTTTTTCCCCTCCCCTCCCACCCACCCTGTCTGTGTTTGAGATCCAAACATAGAAGACAATCAGGATTAAGTCTAAATCTCCTGCATCGAACAAGCGTGTAGAAATCAGCTTTTCATCAGTTCGTTACATGTGCTCTGGATGGTCCTGCAGACATTTGATAAACTCCGTCACGGGGTGGCTGTTGAAGCAGATCTGATAGACGGCAGTGAAGAGAGGAAACCTGCAGTGGAAATGAAATTGTGACAGAGGAATTATGGAGGTTTTAAAATGTAGTTGAGAAGGTTGTTGTTGTTGTTGTTGTTGTTGTTGTTGTTTTTTTGCCCGATTAAAGCTCAATAAATAAGATTGCAAAAGTATTACCAGTATAAATATAATCCTAAATCATGCAGCCCTAAGAATGCTGTGGTCACAAACGCAAAACTGATCATGAGAACTAGAAGGGGTCAGCGGAACACAGTAGCTGAGCCACTGTACCACAATAAAAGACTCACTTGTTCACCATGTTTTTCTGTTTGAGGATCTGGTGGACCTCCTCGGCCGTCGCCGGCCCCTGAAGCTTCTGGCCGTTCAGCAGCTCGTTCTCCAGCTGCTCAATGGTCTGAACAGAAAGGAAAAGTGGCGTGACGATCATCTCGAGAATTGGCGGGAATCAGCGGGACGGTCGCGCTCCTCGCACTTTGCCCGTTTTGGCGAAGGCCTCCCCGATCTTGCGGTTGCGTCCGCCGTAGCAGGTGGTGATGAGGTCGGCCACGCCGCAGCTCTCCAGGAAGGTGGCGGGCGAGACGGGGCACTCGGTGCAGAAGACCCGGGCGAAGCTGATCATCTCCATCAGGCCCAGGCGGATCACGGCTGCCTTGGTGTTGTCGCCGAATCCCAGGCCGTCGCAGAAGCCTGCCCCCACCGCCACGATGTTCTGCAGCGGGGGTGCAACGGTACAGTTTCCCCCACCATTTGGTTTGCATCACGGCTTCATGGGGGGCCGGTTTGGATAGATGATATCATCGCCCGATTAAAATAATGGCCTAAGTCATTTTTTGACGAAAATGAGTTTTTGGCTTAAACGATCTCTTGATAATACTGGCCATCTCTTTTTGTGTTTTTGTGTTTGAACTCAGACGGTGCTCCTTTTCGAAAGGACTGCATTAGGTGCTACAGTGTTGTTGATTATGTTTAGATTTCTTTTTTATAAGGCCCACTGTGTAAAACTTTAGGGGGGACTTCATGACATTTAATTCAATTTTGATAAAAAAAAGAAGCTTTTAGTTTTTAGTACCACAGTCGTTAAGCATTTATATTCACATCAAGAGCTACTTGTGGCCATTATTGGGGCGCCAGTAGCCCAGAACATGGATCAGCTCTGACTTTCATGTTCGCCTGACGTAATGCCAGTCAGATATAAGATCAGGTGGGCCACCGTGGAGAAAAAAAAACTTTGCTTGCAGTACACTTTCTGACCATTAGATGCTGCTGAATAGTAAACACTAGGTCTTTAACCCTGGTAGTCTGATTTGTGTTTTTACTACTGGACACTTTGTTAAAATCTGTGTGACCGAGGTGTAAAAATCCGACCTTTAGTGCCCCGCAGATCTCCACCACGTCAGACTCCTCCACCACAGTCACACGGAAGTTCTTGGTCTGCATCAGCTCCTTCAGGACGGGTCCGTGGGCCTTGTCTTTGCACCCTGCAGGCAAGCACTAAAACATTTAAACCCTATTTCATTCCAACTCAGCATGAGCCAAAGAGATGCTCATTTTGAAAAAAAAACAAAACAAACAAAAAACTATGTAAAAGAAAACACATGAATGTAGGTGGAATTGCACGATTCTTTGCATGGGGATGCATATTCAGGATTTCAGCCTGAATAAACAAGTAGAGTAGAATGTGGCGGAACAAAGTCTCCCATTTGACGGTTCACTAATTTCACAAGTCATAAAGAAAAAGCAGAAACCCAGCTGAGGGCTCAGTCAGCCATGCCTACCGATGGTGGTCTCGCAGAACTTCTCCTCCGCCACCTCGTTGGCGATGTTTGCTCCCATGAGGACGGTCATGGCGATGCCCAGTTTGGCCCTGATGACCTCAGAGATCAGCTTCAGACCCTCTGGGCTCGCATCCACGCCCTGGAGCGCGCAGACGGCAAAGGAATTAAAATAAAAGAAACGCTATCTCAGCCGTAGACAGCGACCGAAATAGCCGCTGTCTGTGACATCGGCTTCGGCAGAATGAAAACAGCTGGAGAGCAGCTCGCGAGAGCCGGGGGAATCTAGTTTGGTGACAGCAAACACAGCGCAGAGGTGATTTACATCAGCTCTGACAGGCACACGACAACACATGGCAGCCAGGCTCCAAATTGCGTAACACGTTTTTTTGGGTTTGTTTTTTGTGTATCTGCAAGCCGCCTTGCTCAGTCAAACATGTTGACACAGTAATGTTGTTTTTCATCTTAATCAAGCAAGAATTTACCAAAGCTGTGAAGGAAAAGTTTAAGAAAACGTAACGAGCCAAAGTGATAGAAAGTTACATATTCAGTTGGAGACTATTTGCATTTGAAATGTTAATTTCTTAAGGACTGAAATACCATAAATATACAGCTGGTAGGAATAAAAATACTATATTTGTTTTTATGGACTGTTGTTGGCACCGTTGCATGCTTAATGTGAGTTAGGTTTAATAGAAAAACACCATTCATGACAGCTCAGTCTCTAAACCTTTTACTTCATCGATTTTATTATAAAGTGACTTTTATAATGCTCATTATTGTTTAATGGAACATCTTAATCAGGCAATAGAACAGTGGTTCTCAACTGGTGGAGTCACAGGACCCATATTTTTCCTTGTATTGAAGTCACGACCCAAATTTATTCCACAAAAATAAAACCGCAAGGTCCACATTCTATCATGTCTAGTAAAACAATTATTGAAATCATTAAATTGAATTGTGTATCCAGCAAAATAAGTGTCCAACATTTTCTTTCTAAATTGGGAAGAGGGGAAATTGCCCACGAAGTCGTGACCCAATCAAAACAGCTCCCAAAAGTTGGTTGTGACCGAACGGTTGAGAAATGTTGCAATAGAAAAAAAAAAGATTAACGTCTTTTTGTCAGTTTGCATGCTCATTAATTTGAAAGAAGATTGGAAGGGGTTTGTTTTACAGTATACTCAGTGCTGGCCTGTGTAAGAAGAAGAAGAAGAAGAAGAGGAGGATGAAGAAAGAGAAGAAGAGGAGGAGGAGGAGTTACTTTGATGAGAGACATCCCCACAGCGTCCTTCTTGATGTGCTCCTTGATGGTGTCACACACCCTCAGGATGAACTGGTGAGGCACCACGAAGATCAGGATGTCGGCTCCCTTCACCGACTCGGCCAGGTCGGGAACCGCCACCTGACCCAGAGGGAAGCAGTGCATCCGTCAGTCGAGCCGGCAGACAGCGAGCTGGTGGTGCTGGTGAGCAATGCTCACTCACCACGTTGGGGGGCAGCTTGTGGCCAGGCAGATATTTCACATTTTCGTGGTCTGTGTTGATGACCTCTGTGAGTTTGCGGCCGCCCACCGTCTCCTCGAACACCCACATGTTGACCGTGGTGTCGAAGCGGTCGTACTTGGCGGCGTTGGCGCCCACGATCTTGGCGATGGCAGAGCCCCTGCGGACACGGAGGAAGACAAATATCCCTATGTGTCTGACAAAATGAACCGAGAGATTAAACAGTGCAGGCACGATGACCCTTACTGCAGTACCTCGGTTGACTGATGCTGGAAGGTCTCATGACCTTTAGCTCATAAAAACTGGACTTCCACCTTTCCATAAACCTAACAATAGTCTTAATCTGGGCCTAAAACTAACCTTTCCCTAAGCCTAACCTTAGTGTGATCTGGCCCTAAACCTAACCCTAAACCTTGAAATATGTAAGGTATGGATACAAAACACCCTACATGTCTGACACAATGACTTTGGAGTATCTTGGTCGACTGATGCTGGGAGGTCACTTGACCTTTAGCTCATAGTTCAGCACAACTGCTTGCACTTCCACTGCAGTAGAAGCTTGCTATACTTATACTTAAGAAAAATAAGTTATCTCAGTATAGAAATGAGACAAACATGAAACATCCTGCATCTCTCTCTGAATGTAAAATGATTTTAAGAGATTGTTGTTGTTCACAGAATTTTTTTTTTTTTTAAGATGCCTTCACAGACCAAAATAACCCCACTTGCTTGTGAAATGTGAACATGAGAACCCCATTGTTGCAGTGGGATCAGAGTCAACATCTCAAACCAAGAGTTAGGAGAGGGCCGTTCTCACTGGTGAAACAAATTCATCTTGTTGCACCGGATCATTTTCACTGAGAACCACCAGGAAGGGGCTCTTCACGCATTCCTGAGAGACATTTCTTGAATAAGATAGTAAAAATCCTTTCCCCTCAATGCACATCACAACAACTCAGCGGCTTCCCGGTCATCGGCGCGGAACCGTCCCAAGCTCCTCCCGCACTGGATTTTTGGCTCCTCTTGTAAGGTTATAGCGAGTAAGTTAAGTAACGCCGCTGCTGCCGCCGCCACTGACCCGCCTGCTGTAAATGTCATGCTGGCTGGGTGGCTGGAAACAGCAGGGGGGGCTGACTCAGCACAACAATAGCTGCTTCATACAAGACACAAGCTGCCTCTGTCAAGGAGGCCTCGCAAATTCACAAACACACACACACACACGCAGACAGGGAGAGAACTGGTCTCTCAAGACCTCCACCATGCTAAACACCATATTGACTCTGTGCAATATTGTGCACGGCTTCTTTCTTCCCCTCATAGTTTGCCTTCTTTTTCACAGAATTCCTCCCCATTGTGTGAAATCTAATCCAGAGGTAGGGGACAGAGATAGGGTGGCCCGTGAAGAACTAACCAGCCTCGGCGCAGCGGCAACTAGGCAAACTTTTCAACCACAAGATCAAGTTCATCCCAAAGCCTCTCCCTCCACACACACACACACACACACACCCGGGGATATTCTTTGACTCACCAGTTACCAGAACCGATCACACAGACTCTCTTGGCCGCTGCCATGGTTGGATTTGACCTCTGGAGCTGCTGCCGGTGCAAAGACACACCGAGGCCCGGATGACAAGTATTTATACCCGGCACTCAGCCGAGGCCTGACACGCCCACGGCTGCCGGTTGGTCTGCTCCGCTGCCTTTCAAGGGCATTCTGCCCTTTCATTACAGCCTCACTTTATGCATAAGTGGCAGGCTGAGGTTTGATTTAGCAAGTTTCCCCTGCAGATACACGACGCTGTTTAGTTTTTTTGCAAAACTTTTCAAGGCCAATGAGACGGTCACGTGACAGTTTTGAAGACTGCACTGAATGCATTCCTGCAAGGTTGATTTAAATTCTTTTGGTAGTAATAAAATGATAAAAGATGAAAATCTGTCTCACCATCTAAAAAATTGTATATATAAACCAGTTATTTATTGTTCATCTTTGGCCTCAAAACCCTTCTTAAGAACAATTTGTCATGCAAAAAGCAAAATTCCATCGGCATTGAGTATTTGTTTTTATGTCGAGTTCCTCAAAATTAAGCCTGAAAGCCCTTTTAGTGAGGATTTATGTTTTTCCCTTGAAAGATTCACCTTTAATACGACACTTAAGAGCACTGTGATGTGTGTGGGCCTAAGTGAGTGCGTTCACTTCATGGAATGGAACATAAAACACATCCTAGTCACAACAGGATCTGAGATTTGTCACTTTGAGTATCCTCCTCTTAAACTCAAAGGCGCTACAGCGAAGGTGCAGTGCAAAGTCGTGGAAACTCTACAAACTTGTACTTTAACGCCTGAAGTGAAAATTCACTTTGTCAGTAGTCGTCCTTTTGTTGAAACGCTAGGTTTCATCTTCGCCTGGATCTTAGTTGGACCACAAACAGGTGGCCTCAGGGAGTTGGTACGAACTGGCAGGTCTGGCCTACTGACACCTGACGGCGATACTGGGGTAATCAGCTTCACCTTTGACCCTCAAGATTCAAACAAAAGAAATTACAGGACAAAAAAAAACATTTTACATAGCCTTTATTATAACATAATAACATACAGAAAAATAGGTTTGGTCCATGAAAAAGTCTGCAGATTCAAATGCTAGCACCCCTCCCCCTACCCCCCCTCCCCCAGAGTTCTCCCACCATCCATCTGAATCGTGTACCTGCCCAAACTCACATTAGTGTATCCTTAGAAGTCACGAGATGCACATACACACACATACACACACGCGCGCACGAGGTTCGGCCAAGGCACCCACCTTCACCAGGGGAACTACTGGGGTCAAAACCAGTGCCAGCTCTTGAGGCTGTTACAACTGAGCTTTTTCAAGTGTTTATGGCTTTCTGCGCATAACGAAAATACAAAAAAAAAGAAAAGAAAGATATAGATTAAAGATTTTTTTTTTCCTTTGTCCAAGTTGCAGGATCACAAACGTCGTCTATTATTTTTTTTGTCCTGAATGCAGAGCTTTGAGAAAACTTTCCTGCAGCCGTTGTGTCTCGGCGACACCAAGGGTCTACTGGTCACATAAATACTGGTTCAACTAATCTGGGTGAGTGTGGACGTACGAGTAAAGAAAAGAAAAAAAGAACGAACATCTGTCGCGATAGGAGATACAATTTTACTTCACATCCATCTTCAGCTTTTCTTCTTTTTTTTGCTCAGTATTTACAAACTATGTTGACTAGAGGTACGGAAACTAGCTACTTCCTTGATATTCTGCACTAGCTAACAAGACGAGTGCTAATATATAATACACATTCTGAAAACAAGGATTACTGATAACAGAGAAAGGAAAAAAGAAAACAACTTCATACATGTCACCATGAACAAAATATGCAGAATCAACCGTGACTGAGCTCTCGAACGTCTCTCCAACAAACGGACCAAAGAAGCAAATGACAACTTAAGACAAAAGTGACACAAAATAAACAAAATCGATTCAGAGAAGTAGCGTGACTGATTACAAACACAATCATTTCTCGGCTGCATTCGCAGACTCGTGGGGGCGGGATGAGAAAAAAGGGAACGCAAAGTGTTTTTTTTTTTCTTTCCACTCTGCAAAACGTGGACATTTAGAGCCGCGGCAGCGCCGACCGACAGATTCCAGCTGATTCGATATACTTTAGCTTCTGGTGCGAAACGCATTAAATGAGGCACAATCTGCCCTCTGCTTTTCTCCGTGTTAAAGGGGGAAAGAAAGAAAAAGAAGAAACCTAGTGGGGCACAATAACTCGGAATGACAGGAATGCTTGCAGGTAAGGCTTAGACATGCCAGAGAAAACGCATTGTGCTTGAGCAGCTCTGGCCTCAGGGAGGGGAGGAGGGGAAAAAAAGATCCAAAAAGGTGAAAATAACAGCAGAAAGACTCACGCTGCGGGGAAGAGATGAAAAGGGGATCTCCTATGTAATGGTAAAGCCATCTAATCTATGTCGCTATAAGTTTGGATTCACTCCTCGCACTCCCAACGCAAAAACTTTGAATGGTCTTCAGAAGGTAGAACGGGCCTCGTGGCTTCGTGGCTTCTTCTGCTGCTGCTGCTGCTGCTGCTGCTGCTGCTGCTGCTAGGTGTTCCTGATGCCCAGCGCTTGCTCCAGCTCCTGTCGCCTCTGCTGGACCTGCGGGACAGTTTTTCCACAATTGTAAAACGGTGCTAACGGCGACTGCGACGACCACGCGAGGAGCACGAAAGCTCGAGGAATCGACGTCTTGGGGAACTGATAAACCTCAACACGGATGTGACGCACGGGGTCACGTGACCAGTTCACTTCAAGTGAAAATGCCGCGTTATGTTTGGACGGAGGAGGAGGAGGAATATATATTTTTTTTTACAAGTAATCAAAGAGAAAAATATAACAACCACTCTTGACAGCAAACAAACGTAAACTAAGAAAAGCAAATGTGATCAAGATTTTACGAGGATTACGGCTTGAGCGCTTCGCACCACTCAATAGAAACACCTGCAAATTGCAATTGTACTTTGAGCGAAACATTGCTTTTATTTTGTAAAAAAAAAGGAATGGAAACGCAGCTACTGCCACTACATGTAAGGTAGGAACAAATAAAAAAAAAAAGGGAAAACCTGCTGGTACAAGTAAAGGTAAAATTATCTTCTACGCCCGACCTGCCATCACCCCTGAAATTGAACTGAACCCAAAGCCTTGTGCTGTCTGCACAAGTTGCACTTTCACACGTTTTATGGTTTTAATTTCTTTCTCCTTCATGATGATTGCATGAGGTGATGTTTGCCGCTGCAAACCTGCAGTTGCCGGGTTTTTTTTCAAGCAACAACAATAAATGTCTTCATGAGTCACGCAGTGAGTGCCAGAGTGTCATAAAACTGCACGCCATCCTCCGCAGTATTTAAGGGGGTTTTAATAGATTTGCGTAGCCAACTGAGTAGCACCGTGTGTGTGTGTGTGTGTGTGTGTGTGTGTGCGTTACCTTGGAGTAGAAGTAGCGGCAGACGGCCTCCTGAGCCCACGGCTGGTAGTAGAACTCGGCCCTGCGCTCCTCCTCGGGGTTCCCCACCACATCAGTCATGGTCTGCGGGACGCACGTTAAGACAGCAGCACATGCTTAGGCGGCGACTCGGCCTCGTCAAATTTATACAACGCGGGGATCCTCGTCTATCACGAGTTAAAGCGACCGAATGGACCGCTGACAGAGAACGAAAAAAAACCAACTCATTGAGAAGTGATTTTTCCAGTTTTGTAGCTGCTGATGTTTAGCGGCGCGCTGCTGTGCTGTGTGGTGAGGGCTGCTGCAGGCTGATTTCAGTCCATTTCCACACAGAGGTCGGGCTGGAGTCTCTCGGCGGGCGCCTGACAGCTGCTCGCCGCCTAATCGGCTGGCGCGGCCGCTCACACGTTATTAAAAGCTTCGGCCCCGGTTTTGACTGGCGCGCTACACCTGAGCGAGCGACGGCGCTGGTGTTTTGAACTCAGCAGGACGTTTGCCTCAACCTGTTTTACTGGAGGCTCCTCTGCTGCTTTTCAAGACTCCAGTGTGACTGCAGTGAAGGGTTTTTTTGGCGGACAAATCTGAGGCGTAAAAAGAAAATCAGCCAGCGAAGCGACGGAGTTCTTTTGGAGGGCATTCTGAAGACGGAACAGCGCTTGCTGCTGTTCAGACTTAAACAACAGCCTTGAAGTTATCTACCGCTGAGACTGTTTCTCTAGCGACGTTACAAATTGGCCCGGAGTGACGACAGTGACTGCAACAAGAAATCTGCCACGATAAGGTCCCCCGGTCCCCCGAGGAGCGAGTCGCGAGACAAATGGACGAACCTTGAGGTCTCTGCACTGGGACTGCAGCCAGTCGTTGATAAAGCCCTGAGGATCTCTGGCAAAACTCAACATGAACTCTCTCTGGGTCTTCAGCTGGTTGATGGTCTCAATAGTTTCATGGATCTGTGCAGAGTCAAAAAAAAGAAGAAAAAAAGGTGGGAAATGTTCTTATTCTATATAGAAAGTGCTGATGCAGGCGTAAGACTTGCAGGCAAATAGAATAAGAGTTGTGCAAAATGAACATAAAGGCATTTCTTTTCCAATAAATATAAACTACATGAATGTTAATGTAGTAAAATCAAATTGCTGCAACTGACAAGATGGAAAAATAAATAAATAATAATAATTCCCAGAAATAGTAAAATCTCAAACAACAAACATGAGGCCTATGTGTTTAAATTGTTCACGTGAGAATTGAGATTTTACTTTGAAAGCAGGCCTGGGAAATGCCAGTTCCTCTGACTGGCTTCCTCTCATTCAGACTCGGATCTCACTGTCGACCTTGCAGTGAATTGCTCCTAAAAACATTTCTACAGACTTGCTTTATGCATCCGTCCTGCTCATTACCTTCACGTTGTGCAATAATTCACATTTGAACTTGTAGAGTTTCATGTTCATCCTTATATATTCAGGCTTTGACATGTTCTCTTTCATTCCAATTCTAATCTTTTATGAGTCATACTTTTCAAAATATATCTGAAGGACGTTGTAACCATCTCTCTCTTTTTTTTTACATCAATTTCTTTTAGACCCATTTTATCATCACATTTACACAATCTTGCACTCAATTA
This sequence comes from Thamnaconus septentrionalis, assembly GCA_009823395.1. Classification (NCBI taxonomy): domain Eukaryota; kingdom Metazoa; phylum Chordata; class Actinopteri; order Tetraodontiformes; family Monacanthidae; genus Thamnaconus; species Thamnaconus septentrionalis. The sequence goes on along the minus strand of CM020506.1, from coordinate 378,893 downwards.
CTGTTTTGTTGGCTTTTTTTTTTTTTTTTTAATATATTACCATATTGTGTGTGTTTACCATTACTGCTCTTGTATTACCAACATTGTTTCTGGCTTTTTATCCTGAATAATGATTCATGTCACTTCAATTCCCTGTCACTTTACAAAGTACTGAAGTATTTTTGCCAAGATTATTATTAATACTACTGCAGTTGTTCTGGCTGTTAAACTAAAAGAAGGAGGCATCGGAAAATGAAACGCCGTTCCTTAAAGTAGAAGCACTGAACAAAGATTACACATGATGGAGGGAAATGCCTCAAGGCCTTGTCATTGTGATTACGGCCTCCTCAGTCAAGGCAATGATGCAATCAGCAGGTCAAGGAGACCCGACTGGCCTTAAACCGAAAGAGAGGGTCAGCGGAAGCGGAGGAGCAACGATTCTGGAGAGAGTGCAAACGTGTGAAATCACCCGGAGGCAACAAAATATGAAGAAAGAAAATCCAAACCCTCGCAGCAGCAATTTGCAGTTTGCTCGCAATTACTTTACAGAGCAAGGCACGGAGTGGCCTGAACTGCTGGGCAGAACAGTTGCACCTCTTGAGTGCAGACGATCCCGCAGAGCCTTTACCTTGTTGTCCAGCCCGGCTATTTCCTGCTGGCTGGCGGTGGAGAGCAGGAAGGAGTTCATCTGGGTCTTCAGAGTGTCGTCCACCTCCACGTCGATGTCGTAGCAGGCCGTCTTCTTCTGGTCGTTGGGGTCCACGCTGCCGGGTCGACAATGAAGGTGTAAAACGACCGTGCATAGGAAAAGACAGCCGGCTGTAAGGCAGCGTTGCTCAACGGGTGGGTCGCGACCTGAAAGTGGGTCGCATAGCTGTTTTGTGGGCACTTTCCCTTTTATTTGTTTGGCTATGTACGCCACCAGTCAAAAGGCTGGACACACCCTATGAACTGAATGCCTGCTTTCTTTCTCCTGACTATTGACATTGCAGTTTCTCAAAGGCATCAAAACTACGTGGAACTCAAACACGTTTAATATTTAAATTTATTCATGATAGCAATTCAATAATTTTCATAAAAAACGAGTTGGGAATTATTAACTTTTGTAGAAAATTTGGGTCGCACTAGAAAAATAAAACTTCACCAGCACTGTTGTAAGAGACAAATGGCAATGGGGATTTCAGAACAGGGCGTGAGGTTGTTGAGCCAGTCCAACAATCTTAATGAATGGCAGCCATGAGGTCACCTGATCACATGGTTGATGATGATCGGCTCCGGTGGCATCAGGAGCGCGTGCAGTCGCTGTGGAATCTCAGAGAACTTCATCCGCTGCGTCTCAAAGATCTGCAGGATGGAAGAGAAAAGGGGAAAAAAAATCACCTAAAAAAGTCGCAAAAGTGGCGTCAGGACAGGCGAAGATGCTCAGTGATTCAGCCTCTAAGGCATTCAATGTATTGAATATGTATTGAATATTCAGTCCCGTCCTCTTTCTTCTGTCGTCCTTGGCCGCTCTCGCTGAGACTCTTATAAAACTTCTTTTTTCCTCCCTTTGCACAAAAGGAAACGTTGCATCGTGCAATAAAACGGACGACTTCAATTCCATTTCATTCCAATTCAAACCTTGGCTGGCAAGAAGAAGAGTGCTTTCTCGCAGATGCCAATCCTGTGCATTAACCCTGCCACGAATTCACCGCTAACCTCCTGTGATACTCGGTTATTCTCTGTGCGCAGAATAAATTACAATGCAATGAGAGCTGCCGGTGACCAGAGGGAGCGGGAGCGTCCATATAAGGAGAGAAAGCAGCGGAGGCGCTGCTCATCACGAGGAGCTGGAGTTCACCGGGATAAATTTCTCACAATAAATGTCTTCAACGTTAACGGTCTTAACATACAGACTGCGGCATCCTCAACGCTCCAACTCAATATTTCCTGCAGGTTTCATCCCTCGCCAGGCGACCTCTCACCTGTTGCAGGTATTTGTCACAGTTGATAAACTCTCGCTCGTGAGGGTCCTGGAGTTTATGGGTCTTGACGTACTGCCACAGAGCCTGGATGATGACCGGTCGGGTCTGGGTGTGGATGCCCAGCATGCGGGCCAGTCTCGGGTCCAGCTTGAACTGAGGGGGCTGGGTTTTTCAGAGCACAGTGAGACAGTGAACGACGTTAGAACACAGCCGCTCCCTCTCAAAAGTTCCTCCAGTCGGGTTTGGGTTGCCTCGAACGACCGACCTGGTAGTCGAGCATGAGCAGGACGGTGCAGCGGACGCCCACGTCGCCCGGCCTCTTCACCTGGAAGCCGTCGGTCTCCTGGGTGGTGGCGGTTCTGTGCCACTGAACAGAAAACATTAAGCAGCGGAGACATTTCAGGAGAGCACGACCAGGCCGACGCTTCATTAGATTGTAACTTTCCAGACGCTCCCAGTTCTCTGTGGGGGTGAAAAGGCTCTGCAGATTGTCCATGTGACATTTTAGAAAATGAACTCCTAGTGCTTAAAATTCACACGATGCTTTCTTGGTACGTTGATGATAATAAGTCCAAAAATATCGGCGGCTAACATTTTAGAAATGACTGTTTATGCCGAGCTCGTTCGGCCGCCATGACAACCGTTACCCAGAAACTGGCCGAGACTGACGTCTGTTAATTGTGGAGACAATAATAAAGCAGCACATCATTTGTGTTGTCAGAGAACGGAACATTTTGTGTTTCCTGAGGAAAGAAACAGTCACGGTGATGAGCGGCTCCGAGTCAAATCAAAGGTCTGCCTTGGTTATTTGGAAAAAGGTCTCACCTCCACAAGGTGATTATCTGGTCCATAGAGGTCTTTGTCCAACTCTATCACCAAAGACTTGAAGAAGGAGGAGAACTTGCGCTTCTGTTTGGTGGCTTCGTACTTTGACACAGCGGCCTGCAAAGCGAACAGCATTGGAAAAATGAATTGAACAAAATCTGTATATATTACATGAGACACCAAATATTAAGCAGTCAATTATTCAGCGTTATAGGATTTCTTTTCCAGTTCAGCTCAGACATTAAACCGCAGCATCAAGCAAATTAAATCCATTTTGAAATGCAGCTCACATCTTCCAGCAGACGCCCTTCAACACGCAGCTCCCATGATGCAACAGTGCCCTCTCCATCCTCAGCATCCGGCTTTGCGGGGTTGAAAGTGTTTGATATGAAGATCCTCAGTTTTCTCTTTTGCTGCGAAAGGTCAAAAAGTCACTTCGTCAACGCGCCGCTCACTTCATTAATGTGCCAGCACATTCCCGAGAAACAAGACGCCGGCACTTCCTGTTGAAGATCGTCTCAACCAGTCCGATTCTGAGAAAAGCCCAACTTGTAGGGTAAAAACAAAAAGAGTCCACCACAGCGCCACAGACAGACTCGCTTCTGGGGTAAAACGGCAATAAAGTTTGATTTAGGGGCTGAAAGGCATCAATATGATGAGGTGAGACGTCATCGCTCAACACTAACCCAGTTTAACACCAAGCGCCGTGCCGTTAATAAAAGGCAGCTACAAACAGCTCCGAGGCAGAGCAAGTGTCTTGGTGGTCGTTCAGATTTTTCATACTTCTTTATCGCAAAATGAAAAAAACAACGCAACCCTCACGCAAACTCACAGTTTTCGCATCTGTCAAGACGGCTGCAGCCATTATTCCCACATATCCTGCAGCGGCGGTGGGATTCCGGGGATGAGAGCCTACCTTAATGGGCCTCTTGAGGGCCTCCTGGATATCCAACCTCTTGCGCATGATGGTCTGATCCAGCTTCCTTTCAAACGCCAGCAGATCCATGTAAGCCTGAGACTCTGGGACCAGTTCCCTGATCTGGGACGTGGTAATGAGAGAGACAAGGCTCAGGGCTACAAGTCCGCCATGACAAACAGGGATTGAGAGACCGCACGCGCTCACAGTGTGTTGCAAATGTTAAAATGAAGGCCGTGTCGCTGCGGCGGGAAAGGGGGGGAAAGAAAAAAATCAGTCCAGTTGCCCTAAACTCAACCCTTCTACTTTGATGGAATAACACAAAAGTAATTCTGAAACCTACAGGATATATAATAGGTGTGGGGGGCAGGGGGGGCAACATGCAGGTGAGAGCAAAGGCAGGGAAAACAGAGTTATTAGCATTTTGACTATAGTAGCATATGCAGTAATAAAGTAGCAGAAGTGATTAACAGATTCAGACTACGCAGTGTGTTATTAATGTGTCATCACCTTACAATCAGCAGTCACTTGATTTTAGTTCTTAGCATGGTTAAAAACGTCACCACGACATTAAGAGAATGGCCAGAGTTGAAGCACACACATGGACCACTGAGTGAGTGACTGATACTCACCCTCTGAGGTAGAATTTTATCAGCCATCTTCTTCTTCTTTGTGCTGTACAAACAACAATTGAAAGGAGACATGACTAACTGGAAACACTGGCACAGGATTTCAGAGTCTGACTGAGGCGAGAAGTCGGAGTGATCGGGATCAGGTCCAAAAGCTACTGCTTATTTAGTGTGAACTCCTTCCATTTTGTAAACATTTTAGATAATATTCAAAGGTGCATGTTGTCACTTAAAAAACTAACAAACAAAATAAACATAAGTGATTTTGCACTTATTTAGGGAACTGGCTTTGGAAAAGAATTAGACGACTGACATATCTGAGGCCGGACCTGAAGAATACCAAAATATTTTCAGTTTTTGATATAGGGAAAATATTTACACACTGCCCCATTCCAAATGTTTATATCTATCAAAACGCAACAACTTTCCTAATAATTTCTACTTTCCGCCTGCAAACAGCAGCTTGTTTGTTTTTCTTTTGAAGCTTTTGGAGACTTTTTTCGGTTCACATCCATCAAGTCACAGCTGACTGCTCTCTGATATCATTTCTTGGTGAAACAACTTCTTTCCAATAGAGAACGGGCTCGTAATGTTCTAATTTGTCAAACTGACAGCTTTCCAAAAGAAGAGCGGGCTTTTAAGATACTGAATGAAGGATGACATGTTGGGGGAGTGTGGGGACTGCTGGGAGGAAATAACAACCAACCCACACAGAACTCAGAGAACAATAGATATATATTTTTTTTTATTCTGAAGGTCTATACAGAGCCACGTCTCTCAAACGCTTCATCATAGGTGTCTATAAAAAACAGCGGCATTTAATAAACGCTTTCCTCCGTTGGTCCTGATCTTTCTAGAGTTGAGGGAATACTGGTGGTGGTGGTGGTGGGGGGGGTACTTACTGCTGGTTGCGATTCTGCTGCTGGACCTGCTGGATCTGCTGGGGCGCCGGCCTCTTGCGGGAGGGGTCCATCACCCCCGGCATGACGGGGCGAGACACGGGGCTGTTGCCGTACCCCGGGGGGCCCATGGCGGGACCCTGAGGTGTCATGCGGCTTGATGGAGGCATGCCTGGTCTCTGCACAGGGGGGAGGGGAGGGGAGACACATTGTTATTTTAATCTTTTTTCTTTTTAGAAAATGTCTTTCTAATGAAATTTTACCACAGGAGAAGAAGAAACGATTTTCTGGGTATTACTTTTCTATTTCACAAGTCAGTTCACAGCCGACGAGTCTGGAGAGCAGAGATATTGGAGCACCTGCACCGAGGATCTGCAGCGTCGGACCGCATCCAGCGCCATCGGCGACGCTTTTAATTCCCGGCAGAAATCTCTTCTCTGAACAGACATTGGACCCGCTTTTGACAAGTAAATGCTCCCAGGACTTGCTGGGAGGAAACGTGTTTGTCTTCATCCTGATTCAGTTAAAGCGTTTGTGCTCAAAATTAATCAGCAACAATGTGCAGTGACTAGGAATGCCCCCGATCAGTTTTTTGGTCCTCATCCGATCCGATCTTTTTTCTTACCTTGAATAAACTGAACACATTGGATTCAGACTTTTCTCTTGGTGCATTGCAAAATAAATTGGATCGTTTGCTTCAATGATCAATCCAGGCTTTGCTTTTCCAAACCGTTTTATCTATTTTACACATTGAAGGACACAGTGAGCGTACGATATGAAAACAAATGAAATAAAAAATAATTAGGCAAAATTGTGCTTATAAAGTAAGCACATTCATTTTCCAAGTGCATTCGGAGCTTGGTGATGAATACACTCTTTGTTCAGTAAATACAATGTAGACTTTGTAAAGTTACTTTGAAAATAAAATACCTTTTTGATGAACCGACTGTCGTGTTTTACACTACAGTAAATGGTGCATAATATGTAAATACATGAGTATGAAAACCAGTGTAGTTGAAAACCAGTTGAATGCACCACAAGCAGAGTGAACGCGAACAAACAATGCAGTGAAAAAAATGGATATACAATTAATTTGCAGTGCATTACTCATAGGAGCTCTAGACTATTTTAGGACTACTGTCAATTTACATAAAATGCAGGCACACACACGCACACACACACAGTTTGACAAGACACCCAGCAAGCCTGGGCGCACACTCACCAAGCCGTGCGCCAAGAACTCGAAGAGAAAACTTCTCGTGCCTAATTGCATGAGTGCAGGTGAGAGGCAGCCGGTGAATTGCAATGACGGCGACTGATTGCGGCGCTTTTTCCCCTCCCGAGAGTCAGAGCGGCATGCTACGGCCGAGCACACTCCCACACCGGAGGGAGTGCGAGCAACTTTTCAGGGGAAAACAAGATTCACGCTGCCTTTTCAGCTGCGGCTCAGAGTGCGTGTGTGGGCTGCCAGGCGCCGCATGCTGATTAATACATGCTATTTAACAATAAAGCGGCATAACCTTGGTTTCTGCGGCGATGAAAAAGGGAGTTCTGCGGCATTCAAAGTCTGACGACTCTTGGCGGTGTAGCGAAAGGCAGCTGGGTGTGAGTGAAAGTCGTCAAGGACGCCGGAGGAAAAAAAGGAACGCCGCATCTTTTCAGTCGGCGGTGCCAGTAGCTAAGCAGCGAGGACGACGGTGGACTGCTCTTACGTAAATGGATTATAATTTTAAGGGGGAGGGGGGGAGAACGGCACAAGCGTTTCAATAATGTTAATTTGAAAAGTAGCCGAGGGAAAACATCACGGTTTATTTTGAGTTTGGTTGCAAAAATGTGCAGGTTTAAAGGTGTTTGTTTTGTTTCTTCAATTGAGCAAGTGCAGAAGTAAACATCTGGAGACAACACACAGAATTACAAGTGAGGGCCAGCAGGAAATGCTGCGTCTGCCCAGTAGCCATGACTGATATCCAAGACTATTGGAGGTTCAGCATTCAGCAGTTCATGGTTTTCAGCCACTGGAAATCATTGATTGGAATCCAAGATTAGGTGCGGCTACATGGAGCGAGAATAATAGCATTAAATGCCGTGTCTACAGTCAACACTTGGTTCTGATTAAATTGGCCTAATCCAATTGAGATTTTCAATTGGATTGGAGGGGGTGGTGCGACTTTGTTTTCGATGACACCAAAGCCAACGTAACCTACACGTCGGGTTGCTTCTCATTGCAGGAGCCTTGTCCACCATGTAACGCAACAACTGTGTCCGATCACAGATGAATATAATTGCTGTGTGTGTGTGTGTGTGTGGTCCTGCTCACATTGTTAAACAAGGCCAATGTTCCTTTGGGGTTCCAGTTTCAGAATAGCCACATTACTCCAGTTTTCCTACTTGCCATAGGGACTTGAACGTCCACTTCCTTTATCCTCACTACCACGTCACACCATTTACAGAACTGGAGTTGCTGCTTTTACAAATGTAATGCATGGGTGGCAATGTGCATCACACACACCTACATGGCTTTACGGGGCAAAAAAGTTGCATACTTTGGTTTTCAGCAGAGAGCATTTTGCTGGAAGAGTATTAAAAAAGTGCTTTTGAAGTCACAAATTGCCTTTGCAAACAGGCAGGCCTGTTGGTTGTTTATTACCAGCTGATGGAGAGACTGGTTGGATCTGGTGAACTGAAACCTCAGTCTAGCAAAAGTGAACAACCAAACTAAAATGAAAAAAAAAAAAAACAATTTGAACAGAATGAAAATATTTTTGCATGATAATCTTTGGCTTGGTAGACAAAGTAGTGACTTCACAAAACTCAATGGCAGGGGACGCATGATCCTCAGCCCTTCCCCCACCTCCAGCCAAACAAATCAATTAGAAGGTGTAAAAGCAAACGAAAAGCAACATCCAACTAGCTAAACACTCGCCTGAATAAACAGACCTTTAAATCGAAAATGCATTTAAATATATATACATAATCAATGAAAACGTTTGTTAGAATACATGCTATACTAAGGCAACAGCTGGACTCTCCATCACGTGAGAAAAATAAGGAGAGTCTGATTTGATCAGCAGTGGTCGTAATGAGGCTCTGGAAAACTTGTAGTGGTTTTCCACTCATTGTAATACTCATTGTTTCCAGAGGCGAATATTACTGTGTAAAAACAAACTTGTTTGTAAGTTTCTTTACTTTTTTAAACACCTATTAGAAGAGAAACCATTTCTGAGGTCATTTTTAAAAACACGCTGTGAGCAAAACATCACTTTGAAAAAAAAAAAAAAAAAAATACTGGGCAAAACTTCCACTCCAACAATGAAACAACAAGGACACACTTTTAAATAGCAGCCCCACGCAGCCTTCTCACTCCGGCGGCACCAGAGGAACGCCGACGTGACGACGTCACCAATGCAAAACTGCACAATCCGACCAAAGTTCTCTTTATCCACAGCAAAAGGCGGCGCGGTGAATGATTGTCTAATGCCATAACCGAGGGCGCCCGTAACTTTCTTTTCAAACGACAAAACCGACAAAAGCGCCGCGCGGTGCTAGCCGCGTTAGCACGCCAGGCTAACACACCACCGTGACTAACGAGCTAAGCTTCGCGATGACGGGCGGGAGAGTTAGCGAATTCAAACAACAATCTCCCAAAGTCACTCAACTCGGGCCGCTTCGCACAATTCTATGAAATGAGAATTCTTTGGGCGAGGCTTTCCCGCTAACTGGAGCTTCGGCCCGCACCCCTGACGGTGTTTTAACACTCACGGCTAGTGACAAAGCAGCAGCAGCAGCAGCAGCAGTAGCAGCGAGAGGCTTTGTTCTAGTAGCAAAGAGCAGCAAAGATGGAGCGTTATCTCACCGGGTATCCAGGCCCTGGCATTGGCGAGCGGTACATGTGGTTCTGAGCGGCCGACGACGGCACCATCCTCCCAGAGGGTGTCCCGGGACCCATTCCCGGTCCTGCACCCGGTACCGGTGGCCCAGGTCCCATTGCTCCGCCGCCGCCACCCGTAGGAGCCGACTGAAAGCCCCCTCTGGCCGCCATCTCCTCTCTGGAAGTCGCTGCCGCCGGTGGTGGAGTTACGGAGCTACCGCGAGAGCCGGATGAGGATTTGAGAGAGGGTAATGAGAGTCCCCCTAGTGGTGGGTGCGGGTAATCCCGGGTTGGAACCAGGCATGGATTAGGTTGGAACTGATCCACAGGAATATTGAAATGAAAGCTGATTCAGGTCATTCTCACAAATATACTTTAAGTGTTTATTTGATCTAGAAACTAAAGTTTTAAAAATCAAACAAACAAGTATATAAATAAATACACGGTGGCAAAACAGCGTCTCTTTTAGAGTCTAAGTGGTCGGTTTCATACATCATTTGAATCGTTTGTGATGTTTAGCAAACAAATATATTACTTCAGAATGGCTATTTTTTCAGTTGAAAACACACACACACACATGTATATATCTATGATTTAATTTATATCAATGCTGGAAAGTCCTGTTTGTTGTGTGCGTACTCACGTACTCTTGTTTACTTATAAATCAAATTGTTGCAGAAATTAGTGATCGCACAAATCCCAGACCAATTCTATTTTTAGACAGTCTAATGAAAACAGTGTCTTCACAACAAGGGGTCCCCTGTTCATTGATTAATGAAATCAGCCCATCTCTTGCTTAACAGCACCTCTGCATCCCAAGCACAGCACCTCCTCTCTCCAAACTAAATGGGAACATTGTGTGTGTTCCACAGTTTTCAGCTGTGCGTCTTTGTCTCTTTTTTTTTTCCATCCAGGGCGAAGCAAAAGACGACGCCGGCCGTCTGATGTCAACTCCGTGTTAACGAGCAGTTAGTGAACAGAGCAACCATGGTGCTGTACACCAGCCAGAGAACCAATTAGAATGGAGCAAGACAGCTGCAAAACATTATTCCGTCTTCTCACATGCTGTGTTTGTGCTTGATCAGTCCAAGTGTGAATGCATAACTGGCCCCTTTCCTTTTCCTTCTCTGAAAACACAAAGGCAAATGCGTCATTTGCTTAAGGAAATGTAAAAAAAGAACTAATTTCCTGTATTTCTCTACAAACTGGAATCTAACACAATGTGTGTGCAAGTGATGGCTGCTGATTAGGTTTTTGACTCAGCCAGCTTGCGGCAGCCTTGCAATGAAACGAATGAGCAAGGCCAGAGACTTCAAACTAATTAAAGGGCAAATCAGGCAGACATATATCTCACCCTTAATGCGGTGTCTCTCAACGCTGGGAAACTCAACTGTGTTGTAATTATTAATCCTCTTAATGAGCGGAATGTAAAGTAGAACTCAGCGGGCACGGCCCGCTGCCTTATCTGTGACTAATGGCTGAGCATTGTAATTGCGCCGAGAGATCCGACAGGATAAATTTATACGAGGAATGTGACATTTCGGTAAAGGGAGGAGGGTGAAACTGAAGCCTTTAATTCTGCTGCGGAAAATCTAATTTTTGCACAGCTGAATGTCAAATTGGGGTTAAGATCTTGGTTTGCTTGAAATGTATAGAAAATATCATACTTATCATACTAAGATATGGCTATCCCTCAGTGCTTGATGATTGTGTATCTTTTAGGGTATAGGTGCCAAACTCTGGCCCGTGGGCCAAATTTGGCCCGCAGTGTAATTATATTTGGTCGACGAGGCCATTCCAAATGACGACGAGAGCTGTCCCGCCAGTATTATACAGCACATGTACCATTAATACTACAATTCCCAGAATGCTCTGCTGGTATTTTGGCACGTCAATCAGGACAGAACCCATATGAAAAGTTTTACTGTTACTGTTTTCTGGGGGAAAAAATATCAATGTTGGCCATCGACTTTGTCAAAGTTTTAAATTTTGGCCAACCTGTTTATTTGAGTTTGACACCCCTGTTTTCGGATTTCACAACTTGACTGCACATTTTTACAATGATCTAAATGAGCAAACAAAATGTCTCTTCAGATTCATTTTATCAACCCCTAGACGAGGCCACGTGTTGCCAGGGGGCCACAGCTCCGTCTCCTCACAGCGGCGACCAGCGTGCGTTCACCCAGTCGGCGGAAGTGTTGGTTCAGACGATGTGAAGGACGTAATGAGACAAGGAGGAAACCACGAGCGACATTTTAAAACAAGAAGACCTCCAGCGTTAGCGCGCGCTCGCTGGCAACGGCAGGCGTGATTAAACCCACGCATGCGGAGGCCAAACGTGCACTCCGTCCCCATTAAAACGTGACAAGCGTTAAAAAGAGGGCCACACCTCGGAGCTGCTTCCCTCCCGCCCACCTCTGTGGATGATGAAGGGTGCAGGAGGTGCTGGAGCCACTTAGTGAGGCCGGGCAGGTTTGGGACAGATTCCATTACTGCACGATCCCTCTTTTAATTTGTCCACAGATTGGCCTTGTTTCAACCAACAAGGTGAGTGCAAGGGAGGACGGTGGTGGTGGGGGGTGTCGCCATCTTATCATTTTCTGTCTGGGAGCTGATTGAGGGCACGTATTGATTGAACCCCATCAAGGAAGGGAGGAACATCAGGAACGACGCCCACGCCATGGATGGTAAAGACTGCAGGAAATTCTCACAGCTCGGAAATGTTTGTCTGGATTTCCCCCTGGACACACACACACACACACACACACACACACACACTGCTCCAGGCCTGGAGCTTGTTGAGGCTGCGCACGGCTTCCTGTGAAGGATTAGCATCACCGTCGGTGTCGCTCCCCTGAGCTCCGACTGTAGAAAACATCAGTGGATGGAAGCAGCAGGCGGCGGACGGGGGTTGACTTTTGTTCTGCGACTGTTCTGTTGTTCTATCGGTAGGGATTCTGAGAGGGACGGCACAGGGGGTCAAAACTAAAGATGAAGGCACCTTCTGTGCTAACTTTAAGCTTTGTTCGCTAACTGTTGGTTTTCCTCAAATCCTCGTTCCGCGCCTGCGTCACAAGAACAGCGAGGAAGCCTTTCGTTCTTGAGAGCGAGAAGAAAATGACAGGAAAAGAACAAAATAAAGCTCGACGTTTGATTGACGCGGGCTGACGTGCAGTCAAGCCGAACAGCTAACGCGATTCCGGGGCAGATAATGATACCGCGTCGCCAGGCTGAGATTTCTCATATGCATGCAAAGGCAGCAGCGGCAGAGTTCAGGCGGAATATGAGAAGAGCTAACGAGAAACCGCTGGCCTGACTGACAAGCTTGATTTATGAAAAGAAAAAAAGCTCCATTGGATGTGCAGGATATGTCCCATCCATCCTTTTGTCAAACAGCAAAACTGTAATTGCGCTTCAAAAGAGTGGGAGCATCAAAAAAGCGTCCGGTGCAGCGCAATTGAACCTATGGCAGAGGAAGATAAGTTGGACTGCATCTATTTTAATACTGGAGTCCTGCCCCCGGAACGCTGAGCGCTGAGATAATTTCACAAAAATGTTGTATAAGGCAAAATGAAAAGTTGATTAGAGAAAATGGAGATAGCCAAACGTCCCAGACCAAGTGCAGAATGCCTAATCAGATTTCTGAGTGGCTGAGTGTCTGATGTACGAAAGAGGATGAGGGCCAGAAGAAGAGAAAAAAAAAAATATTACAGGAAGGAGATTTTTATTTAGCTTTTCATTTTGAGTTTTAGGTTGAAATTTGGTGAAAAACTGGATGGATGGTGGATTAAGCCAGTTACCTACAGCTAAACGTAAACTGCCGAAAACAGGTGTATCCCACAAGGTTCACCCACAGTAATCAGGAAACTGGCGAAAACCAAAGTACTCCTCTAGACTTGTACACAGAGCCTTTCCACTTTATTCTCGACATTTTGACTTACTTCATGTTGACGTTGATTGCAAAATGTCGATTTTATTCACGAAACTTTGTGTTTTTTTCGTCAACTTCATTCTCGAATTGGAAACTTGGAAAAAAAATTCTGTCTTAATTTCTTTCTCTTCTTGTGGCCCTAATCCTCTTCCGTACTGATGTGATTGTGTAGAATTTGAACCAGAGAAACGATGACTGCTGACCCACTCAAACTGCAATTTCAAGCACGAAAAAGGAAAGCTCAATGAAAACAAACAAAAAAAAAGTTGCCTCCAAAGTACAACATTTTCCAAAAGGATATTTAAATTTTATTTATGCTTTCATAACTAAATAGACCAGCTCGTTACCTGAAAGATGGAGACAGGATTATCAGGCCATGTTTGAGTTTGTTTCATATGAAAGGAGAAAGGAAAAACAGTCAGATAAACACGATATTAATAATAGGACAATATATCAAGAAGAATAGTAGGTCGTCTTTTACATCACCTCTACATACTGGCGGTATTGTGCTTTGATTAGACTTTTGCAACTAGAACACAGATACAGACAGAATTAATAGCCCCACATTGAAAAAAACAAAAAAACAAAAACCAAGGGGAATGAACTCATCGATCGAAACCTTTGCAGGAGTTAATAGACAAACAAAGAATGAGCGGCTCGCCGCTTCTCAACATCCCACAGCGGAGGAGAAGGAATGATGGTGCATGAAGACTTCTCGACGCTGCAGCTCCATCCATTCACACGGACGACAAACAAACACAACGTAGCTGGTGTCAGCGTGCGCCAACATGTACGCAAAAAAAAAAAAAAAGACAGGTCGCAGGTTTTGGTCTCAACATTGGCGCCAGTGACGGCATCGTGATGAAGGCAGGAGTCAAACTCTTGATGCTAATTTGTCCAATATTGAACGAAAGCTCGAGAATAAAGCACAGTCCCGACGTTAATCATCTTTGAACGACTTTGTAAAGACGCAGCTGCACAACTCTTCCCCCGGAGGCCTCTCAAGAGAAGCAGGTCACATTTGAATTGAAATTTATTTTCAATATAATTGTAAAAGAGTTTGGTATAGGGCCACGTTGTTCCACGACAACGCTCTCTTCGCACGCAGTCGCGCAAACAGAAAATGTGCAGGAGTGGAAAAAAAGTTTTCTCGGACGCCCTTAAAATTGAACTATCACCATCAAGTACAATTTGGGGGAAAAAAAAAATCTTTCATTGTGTTTGGGCTGCATCAGACGTACACAGACATCTTTTTTTTTGTGTTGACTTTTTGAGAAAAAGTTCAAAGTAAAAGCACTGCTCCGACGCTGGACATTGTCCTGCTGCTCCATCCAGTTCTGACCTGGATGGAGCAGCTGCACGTGCAGCAGGGAGCGCGTGGGTTGTGGGCGACTGCACGAAAGAGAAACTGCTGGCGGAGACTCGGGAGAGTGACTCACAACGCAACATCTCGCAAACGCACCAGGTGTCCGAAAAACATTTTTTCCACCACTGCATGTATGAAATGTATCATTTTGTAAATCATCGAGGCAAACTTGGTCATTATAATATTATATATATATGTATATATATATGTAAAAAAAAAAAATCCAAACTTCATATGGAAACAAAAAAAACAAAAGAAAAGAAAAGAAAAAGAAAACATGCACTGGACTAATACAAGCATGCATTTACATGATGAGACCTGAAATCATCACCGGTACATTTCAAACGGTGGCGGCTGAATTGACCCCAATCTGCGGACTGGCCGCCGCCGCCGCGCCGACACACAGTAGATACATTCGCCTTACGTAAAATGACACGAGAGTTCCCGCACGCTCGTCGCTCCCACCGGAGCGCCGCAACAGTTATCACACATGTGGCTACATGGTGCGGTGGAGGAAGCGGGGATGAGTCCCAGCAGCAGCAGCAGCAGCAGCAGCAGCAGCAGCAGCAGAAGCAGCAGCAGCAGCGGGCCGGAGCTGCCGCCAGTTAACATTGTGAGCCGCTGCGTTACATAAAGGCATGGGGGGGGTGGGGGGGGCTCTACGGTGACATAACTGTACAATTCCCTTGTTCCCTTTTTTGTAATTTAAGTTTTTGCCTTGCCTTGAGAGAGAGAGAGAGAGAGAGAGAGAGAGAGAGAGAGAGAGAGAGAGAGAGAGAGGTCTGTGTTGGCAAGGTTTGTATCCATGAGCGTCCTTTTGTGGCAGTATTCCAAAAAGAAAGATTTTTTTTTGGGGGGGGGGGGGGGTTGCATGAAATGTTCTCTGGAAATTTAACACATTTTTTTGTTCTAAAGATTCTTCTTTTCTTTTTTTAAGGGGTAGTAGGGCCAGGAGGGTTGAGGTCCTCTCCACCCGTCGCAGGTGAAACAAATAAAGGAAGAAACAAAAAGAAGATCCAGTTTGATCCGTCTGCTCCAGTCCGTTTCCGTGTGGACAAAAAGTGCCTCCGATAGGCGAGACTGGACGTCGCCTCCGCGCGCATATGGGGGGAGGAGAAGGGGGGGGGCAGTTCCTCGTTGAGTGGTCGGCTTTGGTTGCATGGCGCGTGCTTTTTCTTTTTTTTTCCTGTGACGGCTCGCCCTCGCCGCGTCGCTCAGCAGGTGAAGTCCTCAAAGTTGGCCTGGCCCGGGTGGTGAGGTAGCATGTTGCCGGGATACGTCGATGGCGTACGCAGGTTCTCGCAAGGAGCCTGCAGGGGAAGGTAGGGTTTGGGGGAGGGGCACATCAGCCAGTGAGTCACACTGCGACTCCAAAACACACAAGACTGTCTTTAACATATCGTGGAATACTTTAGTCTTAGTTTTCATGACATTTACATGCGTGTGAATTTTTCCAAGGTGCAAATTTAATTTTCAACCCAGGATGAAAATCATGACACACACAACTCCAGCCATTAAATCACCAAGAGCTGTAGCTGTGTCTGGCCAAGTGTTCAAACTGACACAGACCACACAGAGGAGGAGCAGCGTTGGAGGCCAAACTCAGTGTTCTTCACAGATGTAAATCTCGAGTGCTTTCACTTCCAGACAAATGGGGTTTCAACTAATACATCAAAAACCTGTTGAGCAAATCTGTGGGACATTTATTTCATGAGAGCTTTTATTGTTTTTTTGTTTAAAAATGGGTTTATTATCACTTTCATATGCAGTTCCACTGGCACAAACACAAACAGTTGAGAAACAGAACTCATTGTTAAATCTATCTATCTATCTATGTGTATATACATATATATATAAATAATAACACTGAGTTCTGTTTCTCAACTGTTTGTGTTTTATGCCAGTGGAACTGCATATGAAAGTGATAATAAACCCATTTTCAAACAAAAACAAAAAAACATATCGTGAAATAACTGTCACCGCATTTGATTGTTTACTCAAGTTACCAAAATTGCACATGCATTTTCATAGAAGTAGAAGTACTGTGTCAATATGACATCAATCATCATTTTAATTTATCAGATATAGAAAACCTCTGCCATTCAAAGATCAAACGTTTCAGTTATGACATTAACTTTGTCCAAACTTTCACAAATTTCCTTCCTTCGGCATAATTTCAAAGTATTTTTTGGTGCATTTCTCATCTCCACTTTTCATCTCCACATGGAAAAACTCGAGACGTAGTTTACAGTCCATCTACAATTTGAAGCAGACTTTGATTTTAAGGCAACCCGATAACTCAACGCATAAGAATGACGCAGCCGGCTGAATTCCTTTGAGGTTGACACACGTGGGAATAAAAGAAGAGGAGGAGGAAGGGGGGGGAGACTTGGGAGGGAATCGTCACAAAACCGAAGAAACGGCGTCGGGGAACATCTAACGAGATCTAACTCTGGGAAATAAAAAGAAACACGGCAGGAAGAGCAAGCCGAGCGCGGGGCTGAGCGAGAGAGAGAGAGAAGGAAAAAAACAAAACAACCTTGGAGCCTCAAGGGGGAAAAAGGGTGAAAATATTGATGAAAAGAAAATGAAAGTGGATGAATGAAAAGAGCAGCCAGTTTGCCCGGGAAGAGGATCAGAGGAAGGGACACATCTCGCCCACATTTCTCACCGCCTGGATGCAGCCTCACAATTAAAGTGAACTGGCTCCATTTACACTCAGAGTTAAGTGAGCCGTCGCACCTTCTGGGGCTCCACTTCCATCCTGTGCCTGCTGCTTTGATTAAATCCCATCCCCGCAACTTTACTTTCCCTCCAACTGTCTTTTTCTCCGCCTTGCCGGCCCGACCGCCGCCGCCGCCTTGCCGTGCCCTCACTCTATTTACACTCCACCCCCCACCCGACTCCTTTCCGGAGGCCGGAGTGAGTGTGCAACCTTCCTGCTGAAGCAAGTGTGACATGAGGGGAGGACTCGGCGTCAGCCTACTGACATGGCGTTTCACATCGTCCAGGCTCAGCACAGCTCCCCGGTCGTTGTTGTTGTGGCCCTTGTGTTTCTTCTTCATGCATCGGCACAGCTTGAACTTGATTACCTGGGCAGAAAGGAAACAATTACCTGTTTGTTGGGATTCCAACAAGGAGAAGAAAAAGAAAGACGCATCTATTCAGATGAAAACAATGTTACATTTTTTTTTTCTATTCATAATCATCAGGCGCTACGTTTCCTTTATCTGTCGCAGCACATGTTCATTTTATACATTATGAAAAAAAGCCTTGAGCACAGCCGCTAAAAGGAAAAGAGGCCAGGGTGGGCATTTAGCTGGGAGTTATTCTAATGAGAGCCGACCGAGACATCCTGACTAATTCAAAATATAATACATCCAAAATGTTAATGTATTCGGTGTGGACGTGGCGGAGATGTGCGAGTGTGAGCTGCACATAGATGAAGAGGGACGTGTGTGTGTGTGTGTGTGTGGGTGTGTTCGTCGCGCCCGCTGAAACTTGCTTTTGCGTTGGTTTGAAAACACCAGGTGAGAAATTTGGTTTGGCCGCCGAGCGCTCGCGTAGAGCGCATAGGAGGCTGTTTTTTGTGCGCTTTAAAGAGGAAAACTGCATGAAAAAAAGAAAGTCTCTACCTCGTAGAGATAGTCAAAGAGCTCCAGGATGGTGAGGATGCTGGCGCCTATGAAGAGACCCATCTGACCTCCGATGTCGCCTGCGGAGAACACAAACAGGCAAAAAATTTAGCTTGATGTATTGTGTTTTTTGTATTGGTAAAAGCTGAACATAATGCTCATAAATACACTGCCAGTCAAAAGTCTGGACACGTCTGTTTCTTCTTTATCTTTACTACTTTCTACACTGTAGATACACACTGAAGACATCAAATATATGACCAAGATGTGGATTAACGTGGCAAAAGAAAAACGTGTTAAATACCTAAATATGTTGTGTTATATATATTTTACATGAAGGTTGGCTATTCTAGATCATCTAAAATATAAAACCTGTTGAGTTATTTCACACTTCTTTGTTTAATACATATTACATAAGTGTTCATTCCTAGTTTTGATGCCTTGAGTGAGAGCCAACAATGTAAATAGTCCTGAAAATAAAAGAAAAACTATTAAATCAGAAGTATGAGTCCAAGCTTTTGACTGGTGGTGCACAGTAATAGAAGTATATACTCACAGCACAATAAAAGTCATTTGGTTTTCCTACCCTTAGAACAGTTCTCAGATATATAATAATATACACAGGGCAATAAGGCTCTTGCTCCTCATTCGCTGTTATCGTGCACTGGCATTTTTCAAGGAAGCCCGACCGACGGCGCCCTAAAAGCGAATCGTGCTGTCAGGCAGGTTTCCTTAAATACCAAACATCCGTAAAAAATTTGACACATTGGAGCTTTAAAGCAGATACTGTGTGTGTATACATTATCTCTACGCCCCAGCCCAAGAAACCAGTCGCTGTCTTTCACAGAACAAACATAGGGCAGTGAAACTATAGCAGACGC